>JANBXA010000044.1:30917500-30945000 GCA_030556225.1 Cricetiscus sungorus | reverse complement strand
ACTGGTCCTGATTTTTCCCATCTTTTTGTCCCTTACTCCTTGGTGCTTTCTAAACGTTTCCTAAACATTATTTAGATTGAGTCAATCGATGTGGGAAGCACCATCCGGAGTTGGGTGACCTCATCCTATGGGCTGGGGTCCTGGACGGAATCAAAAGGGGAAAGTGAATGGCAGCATCCATCTCTCTCTGCTTCCTGACTGTGGGGCCACGGTACCAGCCATCTCGTGCACCCGAGCCATGCCTTCCCCGTCGTGAAGAACCCCAAATAAACCCTTCCTTCCTCCCTCCCTTAGCTTGCTTCTACCAGGTATCTTGTCACAGCAACAAGACAAGTGGGTGTGCCATGGTGGGAGTGTCTGTCACTCAGCTTTCCTCAGGGTCTTGTGTTCAAAGACTGCCTTTAATTTATGATGGTTTGACTCACCAGTTCTGGCCTTAGGATGCCACACAAGTGATCTAAACTCACATTGTGAATTACAATGTTTCCCTAGACTGGTGAGTGACGTCTATTCTAATGCCGTGTTGAGATAGTGGCCATTGGCAGGTTGAAGCTACCGGGCGGCACACAGCCACACAGATTAATAACTGACACTGTACAGCAGCTGTATCCAGGGGGCCGAGTGGCCGAAGATGGGCTTACATTGGGGCAGGACCGCGTTGTAAGCCGTGGAGCTTCTGGATGTCCGAAAGCAACGCCAGTTGTCCCAGCTTGCACTGGAAGACAGTGGGAGACAGGGAGGAAGTGTGTGTGGTTGCTGTGGTTTGGGAGAGCTGTACTGGGACAGCACATGAGAAGGAGAAGAGAGAAAGTGAGGGAAGGCAGTGTGTCCCCAACTCTGTCCCCTCTGCATCCCGATGAGCCACACAGACATAATGGAGTCCATGTGCTTCGTCACGTATGTTAAGACCGGCAGTACAGGAAGGCACGCCCCAGGAACGATGCAGTGTAGAAGGGAGGAGTTTACTTAGGGTTTTTATTGCTGTGAAGGGACACCATGACCACAGCAACTCTTAAGGGAAACTTTAATTGGGGTGGCTTTCTTACAGTTTCAGAGGTTTAGTCCATTATCATCATGGCAGGGAGCAGTGGCGTGCAGGCAGACGTGGCGCTGGAGAGGTAGCTGAGACAGGAAGTCAACTGAGACACTGGGCAGTGTCTTGAGCACAGGAAGTCTCAAAGCCCACCCCCCCATAGTGACACACTTCCTTCCTCCCACTCCAACAAAGCCACACCTCCTAATAATGCCATTCCCTGTGAGATTATAGGGGCCAATTGCATTTGAGCTACCACAGGAGGAGAGAAAGAGTCTGCCCAGCTCCTTTTCAATTCCTGGTCTCGGGAGGTCAAGTCCACCGCAGGAGGAGCATCACATGCTGGCTGTATCACCTAGCACATTGAACAATGCTCCCAGAGAGCAGATCCCGAGCCCCGCAGTGAGGGTTTCACCTCGGTCCAGTGTCCCAGAGACTTGATGAGATATTGCTGATCTCCCCTGGCACCAGAGCCCCAAGAACCAGGTGGAGTTGCGTGGCAGCTGAGGGACAACAGATAGCTGGCCCTCTCAGTGATACTCAGACGGGAGACCGGTGAGGGACATACTGGGTGCAGTGTCTTTTTCTGATGCATTCCTTGAGGCAGGCTGGGGCCTGAGGGTGTGTGCACGCTCAGGTGTGGTAGGTCCCTGGGAACTGCTTTCCGGGAATGTTATCCTGATCTGAAGCCTGCAGCACGGAGCCAGGCATCATTTCTGCATCTTCACCGGCTACACACTCTCAGCCTTGCCTGAGCTTTGCCAGATCAATGGGTGAAACTTCTTTGCCCTGATCTGCCATATTGTTTTACCGAAGGACTGCACTGTGGCATACAAGTACGGGCTGATGGTATTTTGCTGAGTTTCTCACTTCATGTCTAAGAGTTGGCTACAGTTTCTGCTTCATAGTAAGCCTCTGGCCTGCTCTTTCATGCTGATTGGAATATTTTAGCATCATCCTGAAAAAAAAAAATACAACACTTGCCAAAAAGATGCAGTGTTCCTTCCATGCCCAAACCTGTGTGGGCTCTGTGTGTGTGTGTGTGTGTGTGTGTGTGTGTGTGTGTGTGTGTGTGTGTGTGTGTGTGTGTGATGTGTTTTTCAATCACCTCTCTTATTCAAAATGTACATGCATGAGGGTAAAGGAACTAAGTGTAGAATGCGGTGTGAGTGGGCGTGAGTGTGTGTATCTTCCCGATGTAGTCATTTTTAAGGGCTGTATAGTATCTCCTCCTAATACATCCTGTGTGTGAGTCACCCATCTTCCCAGCCGTTCTGGCTGCTTTCTAATTCGGGGACATTCTAAACAGATCTGTAATTGTGAAAGCGATCAGCATAGTTCCCGAGCCTCGTGAGCATCTGTGACTATTTCCTTAGGTGGCACTTTTTCGGAAGAATCATTTCTGTGTCACAGCGTGTGCATATTTAGAAGGAGATTGAATTATTTTGCCAAATTGCCCTGTGAAAGTCGTACTGATTTATTCTCCCTGGAAGCTAAAAGTCTTCTTACCCGGGAGGTTGAGTAATGCCGTAGCAAGAACACTCGGGGGAGAAAAACAAGTCTGAAACAACCGTGGAAGCAGCCCTCTTGCTGCCAGGACCCAGCTTGGGGGATCTGGGCAAGTCATGCCCTCCAGGGCCTTGGATTTCCCATTTGCACAAAAGGCACATTGGATTAGCTCAGAATTTGGCAAGCTTTGCCCATAACAGGCTATATAACAAACATTTTGGGGTTTGTGGGCCCCATAGCAGTAGTTTTCAACCGGGAACAAATTTCTGCTCCCAGTAGCTAGGAGCATTTGAGGCTGCCGCTGTTCAGGATGGGATACTGGTGGTCAGCATCCTCCACTGAGAAGAACAGTCTATCGCATGGATGTCTCCAGCCCCCAGCATCAGCCCTGGTTCAGTGGTGAAGCCTTGTCATATGGTCCAACTCAGCTATACGGCCTTGGCACATGCCTACAATCCCCGAACTCATGGTGTAGAGACAGGAGTACTGCTAGCTCAGGGTCATCCTTGGCTATAGGGTTAGTACTAGGCTAGCCTGGGCTACATGAAGCGTTATTCACCGCCAAAACAAACCCACAGCAGAGAATCAATTCCAGTTTTCTGTGCTACACGAAAGGACCTCAGTTAATAGGGAAGAGAGGTAGGAGCAGCAGGGCAGGAAGAACTTCATTTGGGCTCTAGGGACACAGCTCAGGGGGCAGAGCAGCATGTGAGCAGGGTATGGACCGCACACCTGTAATCTCAACAACTGGGATGTTACAGCAGGTCTCCCCGCCGGCTGCCGCTGGTTCTGCCGCCATTGTCCTGCAACCACGTGTGCCCCAAGTAACACTCAGAGACTCTGTATTTGATACAATCCTGTTGGCCAGTTACCATTATTGTTTATGGGCTAGCTCTGTCTTAATTATTAACCCATTTCTACTTATCTAAGTGTTTCCACGTGGTCATCTTATCGGGGAGCCGCGTGGCAGGCGTCCTGCTCCTTCCCCGGCTACATCTTGACTCCAACCAACTTCCTCTCTCTTCCTCCTTGTCTCCTAGCCCCGCCTATCTTGTTGTCTCATTGGCCACAGAGCTTTATTAACCAGTATGAGAAACATGTATACAGAATAACATCTCCCATCATCTCCTCTTTTCTGTCTAAAATAAAAGAAGGGATTTAACCTTAACAGGGGCTCATGAATTCAAGATCATCTTCGGCTACATAGAGAGTTTGAAGCTAGCCTGGGCTACATGGTTAAGTCTGAGGCCAGGCTGGGCCACTTGAGACCCTGTCTCTTCAACAGCAAATCAAACAAGAAAAAAATAACGATAATTTGTGGACATGAAAAGTTGAATTTCATCTATTTTTCATATTGCAAAATAGTTTTCTTTTTTCAAATGCTTTATCCTGATCATTTGCTTCTAATTCTGCAGCCCCAGGTGGCAGATGGTAGTTTTAGTTCCATTTTACAGATGGATAAGCTGAGGACCTGAAAGCCAAAATACCCATTTGCATTTTATAAGTCAGGCATCAGGGTTGATCCCATGAAGTTCACCTGTGGCTGCCACAATGATTCGCACCCAGCGCGTGCTGGCATGGTTCCCATGCATGGTCGAGGTTGAGCTGATCCCACAGGGAGCCGGCTCTTGTGGGCCAGGCCTCTGGCTGAGGATTGGGCAGGTGGGTTGAACACTGAGGCGAAGTTGTCACTCACATGTCATAGCCACATGGACAGCCTCGCTGGCTGTGTGTCTGGATGTGCCCTCCTCTCTCAGAAGGGCACCAGTCGCATCGGAAGCCCCGTAGCCTCCTGTCACATCTGTCTGTCAGGCTGGGAGCCACAAAAACTCTGGCCTAATCTTCTGTCAATGAAACAGCAGCAGGGTCACCCACTGTCCATCAAGCTACTTCTCCCTGTGCAGTCTCCTCCCTGTGGATACGGGCTGGGGATTGGAGCTCTGGTCCAGACGGTGCCCAGCTTGACCCACATCTCTCTTTGGAGGGACTTCCACTAAGGAGAAAGCTGAGGCTCAGGGTCCCTCCTGAGGCCAGGAGGGCATGCTGGCCCATAGGATCAGGGGTAGTCACACTTCACTCTGCAGACTCCCCCATCTAGGGTTTGTTCTGCTTGCCCATTTTCCTGTCTGGTTTCCCAGCAAACCCCAGGGTTCCTCCTATGTCTGCCTCTCCAGTGCTGGGCTTACAGTTATGCACCACTGCCTAGCTAATGTCGGTGCTGGGATTCAAACTCAGGCCCTCGTGCTTGCATGGCCATACGTTAGCAACTGAGCCATCCCCCCAGTTCCAATATATATTATGTTGATATAATCAATATTTTTATATGTATATTGATTACATCTATATATATATATGCAAAGAGGGTGTTTAATTTTCCTTCATCCACATCTCCATGAAGTCAGGAAAAAACCAGTTAGACCGGGCAAGCCTTCCTGTCCCCCTTTCCTCCCTGCCTGCTTTGTTTCCTTTGTGTATAGGCACTGGGATTCCTCATGAACTTCCTAGCTTGAGGCTTAGCATTCTATCCCTGCCAGTCAGGTCCTGCCCAGGGGAGGCAAACCGTCACAGTCAGCTTCTAGGGAGTGCAGTTCAGCTGTGACTCCCAAGCACAGAATTAGTACATGCCCAGCAGTGTTCTCCTGGATGCGTGTGCCCTTGGAACAAGTCTTCAAACATGTGAATATTGAGAGTGGCTAAGGCAGAAATAACCTACTCATTCGTCAATGAATGAAAGGATCCATGGGTTGTGTGTATGTGTGTGTGTGTGTGTGGTGTGTGTATGTGTGTGTGTGTGTGGGGGGGGGTGCATGCAGTGTCTACACATGCAATGGAATATTATTCAGCTCCCCAAAATGGAGTACTTACATGTGTTCCAGCATGCATGAGTCTCAAAAGCATGATGTTAACACGATGAAGGGATGGAGTTTGATTCCCAACATGCACATGTCCATTCACAATCACCTGTAGCTCCAGTTACAGTGGTACCCTCTTCTGGCCTCTGCAGGCACCGCACATGTATGCAGTGCACAGACACACATGCAACAGAACACTCATGCACATAAAATAATTTGTAAAAAATTTTTATTGCCAACTGAAAGAAGCTAAACACAAATGTCGACGTATGTACGAGTCCACTTGAAGGGAATAGCAAGCATAATCAAACCCGAGTGTTGACAGCGCCTGCATGTTACCAGGTGATGGCTGAAGGAAGGAAGCATATTAAGTGGAAACGCCTTTTCCATATGAGCAATGAAAACGGCTGGGGACCGTATAGAGGTTGTGATCTTCCTGGAGGTCCAGGGCCCTCATCATCTGTCCTCATCTTTCTGTGCCGTGGGGACCACAGCAGCCCTGGACCAGACACCTTAGCTTGAAGCTGCTCATTTCCACCCCTCCTTCCTGGGCCTACATCTGCTCCCCCCACCCAGCCCCCGCCGAGTGTCTTGGTCCTTTTTATTATCGAGACCATCAGTTTAAAGTCATACAAACATAGTATGACCATCTTATAAAGACCCTGTCTCCAAATACGGTCACCTTGGGAGGTTCTAAGTATGAATTTGCACGGGGCGGGGGAAACCTTCATCCCACTGTGTTAGACCCCAACATGGACTTTGATTCTAGAAGAACGAACATGGGAAGAATATAACGGTATATGCCCACAATTACAGGTACTCAGGAAGCCAAGTTCAAAGCTATCCTGGGCTACAGAGTGAGCTGGGGGCTACCCTGGGCTACAAGGTAGCCCAGCCTGGGTCACTTAGAGAGACAGTCTCAGACCAATAAGGAAGGGGCTGGGGACTCAGCTCTGTGGTGAAAAACCTGCCTAGCGTGTGTGTGCAGAGCCTCGGTTCAGTCTTCAGCAACACACATAGATACACATGGATTTTCCAATCAAGCCTTATCTAATTCGCTTGCAGGCTGAGTAGGAATCAGGAAGGTCTGGATTTGGGGGCCTGCCAGATGGCTCAGTGGGTAAAGGTGTTTGTTGTTCAGGACCTGAGTTCAATCCCCAAGACCCACATGGTAGAAAGAGAGGAGTGAACTCCTGCAAAGTGGCCTCTGATGTCCACAAATGCACACACAAAAAGAAACAGACAAATGTAATAAAAAATTAAAAGTATTAAAGGGCCCACGGGTGTTCACTACCCCTGTCAGCGCACAGTTGCTGAAGGAAGAGGGTTAGGCGAAGCTCAGAGAGGCTAAACAAGAACTTAACAAAGTTTACAAAGCTCCAAGTTACAGAACAAGTGCCCGGCTTCAGAGGTTTCCTGTGCAAATCCTTCTACAGCACATAAGAAAGTCAACAGAGGCCGGGCTGCAGCAGTCACCAGGCCCCCTGCAACACAGGAATCCCCACCCTCTGCCCCAACCCCGAACAGTTTTCTTCATAGGAAAGGCACGGAAACAGGAGCAGGTGCAGAAACAGCCCCTGGGCCTTGCGGTTGGGCTGAGCTGGCCTCCTTCATTCAGTCATGCAAACCCCCATTTCAGCCTTCCAGAATCAAGGCCCTATTGACAGTGGGCCCAGACGCTGCCGCCCTGTGCTCGGAGGTTGGGCTGCCTGCAAGGTGAGGGGCGTAGATCAGTCTTCAGACTGTTTTCCTCCACTTTCACATAAGTGATTGTGATCATAGGGAATGGAGCCATCATTAGGGACAGGAAGGCAGAGCAGAGCAGAGAGGGTGTGGCTGGGGGCACATTCATAGCCGAACTCTATAGAAAATCAAGACAGGTGTCATGGCATGGGGACTCTGAAAACCCTTCTGATTGCATCCACACCCCTCCATCAGGCCCCATTCCCATGCCTCTTCCTGTCCCCAGCCATCAGCCATGTGGCTTCTGAAAACCTGGGGCGATTATACCTTGCGATTGGGTTTGCTGAGTCTGAGGAACCTGGATGCTTCTTCTGTGCAACTGTAATCAGATGGCTTTTGAGCACCAGCCCCGGGTGCCTTTGCCAGCCCACACCCATCTTCCGCAATTATCTAAGGTTGCCTATTAGCATCCCCCCAGTTACAGGGCTGAGCCGTGACACCTGGGAAAGGTAGTCGCTCTGAGATCTTGGTTGGGGATCTTTAAGAAGACAAGGAGCCACTTAGCTGGCACGGCATGAAACTGTTTGGCCACACTGGGGAGGTCCCTGTGAATGGCAGGCTTGTCATTGTGGTCCTCAGGGTCTCTGCAGGCAGGAGCAAATGCAGGTGGGCTTCTTGTGACACCTTCTCAGTCCCCACTGCCTTCCAGGCATCTCTTATTGTAACCACTCTTGCTAAATCTCAGGTACCAGACTGACAGTTCTAACATGGAGGAGGTCTGTATAAGGATTTCTACTCTTCCTGTGCAATGGTCCTTGGGTAGGAGAAAGGTCTGCCACCCCAAGGACCTGCATCAGTGTTGCGAGGTGTTTGAGTTTGTTGCAGCTCACTGGGTGAAGCTGCTGCTACCTGCTCACAAGTAGACGTGTCAGCTGCTCAACATTCAACAGGATGGTCCCGCCCCAGATGTCACTAGTGCCTCTGCAGAGAAACTGACATGGAGTGGTGACTCTTCTGGATGGATCCCAAGGACAGCTGCATGGAAGTCATGCCAAACTTGCTAGGAAATGGTATTTTTGTTTCTCGCCATAGCCTGTACCAGGCTTTCTTTTGGGCTATCAACCAGCTCCCAAATCATGACATGGAGACCTTTATGAATTCTTGGCCTTATCTCACGCTTGTCCCAGTCGCTCTTATAACTTAATCTGTCTCTCTCCATCTACGTTTGCCTCAGGGCTTCTTACCTTTCTTGCGGTCTATGTATCTTACTGTCACTGCTTCTCGTGTTTGTCTGGCGGCTGCCTGGCTTTCTGGCCTCAGCTGTGTCACTCTCTTTATCCCTTGCTTGATGGGAGATGTTATTCTGTATATATGTTTCTCATACTGGTTAATAAAGACCTGTGGCCAATGAGATAGCAAAATAGGCGGGGCTAGGAGACAAGGAGGAAAGAGGAAATGGGAAGGAGGGTCGAGATGTAGCCCCATGAGGAAGGAAGACGCCCGCCGCGGCTCCCCGATAAGATGACCACGTGGAAACACTTAGATAAGTAGAAATGGGTTAATAATTAAGGCAGAGCTAGCCCATAAACAATAATGGTAACTGGCCAACAGGATTGTATCAAATACAGAGTCTCTGAGTGTTACTTGGGGCACACGTGGTTGCAGGACAATGGCGGCAGAACCAGCGGCAGCCGGCGGGGAAACCTGATGTAACACTTGCTCTCTCCTCTTCCTTTCCTTTGCCTAGAGTTTTCCTCCTACTTTTTCTCTCTGCCTGTCAGCCCCGCCCCTCCCTCTCCTGCCTAGCTATTGGCCATCCAGCTCTTCGTTAGACCAATCAGGTGCCTTAGTCAGGCAAGGCAAGACAAATGTAACACATCTATATGTAATTAAACAGATGCAGCATAACCAGATGAAACACACCTTTGCATCATTAACAAAGGCAGTAGAAACATATGTAACACCTTTACACAGTTAAATTAATACCACACAGCTTAAACAAATGTAACACATCTTTACACAGTTAAAGTAACATCCCACAGCACAACCCACTGAACAGGCCTCTCTGGGGGAAGTTTCCATCAAGGGGTGATGTGGAGAAGATTGAGGGTGGGTGCAGCACACGTGAGGAAGTCAGGGTATAACCTTGGGTATAGTTCCTCGCTTCCCACCCTCTGTTTGAGGCAGGGTTTCTCCTTGGCCTGGAACTTCAACAAGTGGTCCAGGCTAAGTGGCCAGCGAGTTCCAGAGGTCTGCATGTCTGTCTCTACATTTCATTACATCTTCTCCAGAGTTACAGATTCATGTCTTTTTGTCCAGACTTTTATGTGGTTTCTGGGGATACCAACTCCGGTCCCCATGCTTGTAAGACTTGGTGGTCTAAGGGTCCAATGGTGACTCAGATGCATGCCATATGAGATCCATTAACACAGAGCTATGAGTGTGTAAAATGCCCAGAAATAGTTGGCCTGGGGATGCAGTCTTGTCTACATCTCTTTAGGAGGACAAAGCAGGGGACCACAAATTTAAGGCAAGCTTGGGCTATACAGAGTGAGTTCGAGTCTAGTCTGGGCAGCTTAGTGGGCCACTTTTAACTAGACTGGACTACCTGGAGAATGTGGAGTAGGGAGAAGGACCGTGGCTGTGGGAACAGTTTGAGGAATCCAGGCAGGGTCTCCTGCTCTCTCAGGCTAGGGAGTGAGAGTTTAGCCTTGGGCACATGCCCAGGTCTGGATCCTGACCTCAGTACTTGTGAACAGCTCAGCCCTTACTAGTTGGCTTCTGTCTCTAATCCTGAGGTGACAGTAGATGTGAGAGGCAGCCATAGGATCATTGTGAGAATTAAATGATAAGACTGATAAGGCCCAATAGCACCAGGCCACGGAGAGTGGATGCCTGAGAACAACTTGGGAATTTTGGTTTTCTGGTGTGTGTGTTGTGTGTGGTGTGTGTGTGTGTGTGTGTGTGTGTGTGTGTGTGTGTGTGTGTGTGTGTGTGTGTGGTGTGTGTGGTGTGTGTGTGTGGTGTGTGTGTGTGTGTGTGTGTGTGTGTGTGTGTGTGTGTGTGTGGTGTGTGTGTGTGTGTGTGTGGTGTGTGTGTGGTGTGTGTGTGTGTGTGTGTGTGGTGTGTGTGTGTGTGTGTGTGGTGTGTGTGGTGTGTGGTGTGTGTGTGTGTGTGTGTGTGGTGTGTGTGTGTGTGTGTGTGTGTGTGTGTGTGTGTGTGTGTGTGTGTGTGTGTGTGTGTGTGTGTGTGTGTGTATGTGTGTGTGTGTATGTGTGTGTGTGTGTGTGTGTGTGTGTGTGTGTGTGTGTGTGTGTGTGTGTGTGTGGTGTGTGGTGTGTGTGTGTGTGTGTGTGTGTGTGTGTGTGTGTGTGTAGGGGGGTATTGTCTCACTACATAGCCCAGGCTATTTTTGGATGTATTCTCATCTTCTTCCCTCACCTCCTGAGGGCTGGGGTTTCAGTCGTGAGCCTCCTTCTGTCTGGAGCAGCCAAGGGGCCCCGATGACACAGCCATCCCCCAGCGTCTATGCTTCCCTAATGTGCCAGCTTCCTCCTGCATCTGGAAAAAACGCTTCCTAGGAATGCTCATGCGGGCCACTGCTGGTGAGCTGCTGGAAGGGGAAGATGGAAAGGGAACGGGAAAGGGGAGGGACAATAAAGATCCCAGGGCTTTTCATGGACTCTAATTGGCTATCTCGAGCTGTATGCCTCTGCCTGAACCTATCTCAGTAGTTTAGAAGTCAGAATACTGAGCCATTTACTGCAGCTGGCAGGAGGATGCTGGATCCCCGGACTGCTAGGGCTCAGTCTGCCTCAGCTCCACATGGGTTCCCAATGGGGAATCCGTCTGCTCTTACTGGGAAAGGGATGGGAGCACAAGCCATACCCAAACTCTTGGAGGGACCTTCATGGAATACCAAGTTGCGCCTCTTTGCATGGCTGACAAAGCCGCACTTAGGTATCTGTGTGTTAGCGACTTCTCTTGTTGCCATGACCACACTCTCCAGCCAAAATCAAGGGAGAACGAGCCTGCTTTGTCTCACAGTTTCAGATGGTTTACCTCTGGCCCTGTGACCTCCTGGACTTGGACAGAACATCGTGGTGGGGGTGTGGTCACGTCATGGTGGACTAGACTGCAGAGAGCAACAGGAAGTGGCCTGGAATGAGACACCCCCAGAGTCCTTTAGGTCAGTCTGACCTGCTAAAGTTTCCACCGCCTCCCAAAATGGTGCCTCTAGCCGTGAGCCTGTGGAGGACACTTCCTGTTGAATCCACCACAATCTGTCCACATGTTGAATTGAAGATCACGGTTCCCCTCTGGGCACCCAGACAGGGATTTCTAAACACTCACTCTGGCTACATGTGTCTGGGCAACTTTTCTTGGTGGGCTGTTATGTTCCTTTGTAACATGTTAATCAGTGTCCTTTCCCTTAGAGCTGTGACAACCCCAAAATGCCTCTATATATTGGTGGCTGTCCCCAAGGGTCACATTCAATAATGAGGAAAGACATAGGTACTGTTTTGACTTCCTCTACCCATTAGGCTGAGTGTGTTTACTCTAACAGGGCCAGCTTCCTTTTTATCTCTGGGTTTTTGGGGACTGGGGCTCCATCTCGCTGTGCAGTTGATGCCTTTTGACGTTGAACACATCCTGTCGGAGCAGATCTCCAGCCCCAGTGACCTCACTTGCAGAGCCTGTCACAGCGCCATCATCTCAATAGACATCCTAGCTGCCTCTTAGTGATGCTTAAGAAAGACTCACTTTGGAATATGAACACCCTGACTTAACCTTGAAATGCGAACCATCAGTAAGCTGTTGCCACAGCGACCACAAAATATAGATGGCATGACACCTCTCTGAACACTACTTTGAGTCTCAGGCTAAGGGAGACATCGATGGCCTGCAGCTCAGACCTGGTGGTGCCTAGCTGGGGGTCTCTGCTTGCTGGGCTCATCTGTTCTGTCCCCAAGGAGCCCACTAAGGCAGTAAATTCCCTGGAATGAGTCTGTGTGGGGAACGTCTCGGCAGCCTTTCTGTCCCATGGACGATTAACTTCCACCAAACGTTAAGTTGAAGGTGGCTGCATAATTTAAAACGTCACATTTCCAACTGGGGAGAATTTTCAGCTCAGACAACTCCAAATGGGTCTGATTTAAGTTCCATAAACTCAGTTCAAGGCAATAAATGTGTGAGTAATTGATGATGTAGTGTGTGGGGGACTCGAGCCCCATCCATCACTCCGGGAGAGCCGGGGCTGTGGACTCGCTCCGAGGACAGGCTGATAGGACGGGATAAATGGCTGGAGACTCAGACAGCTCTGTCCTCCCCATAACTCATGGATGCAACCCCCCCCCCCCCGTCATGGCCTCCCTCCCCGAGAGTCTCCAACCAGGGAGAGGGGCTGCCCAGGAAAGCTGGATAGATGCAGCGGCTTTGTTATTGCACACCTACTGCATGCTGGACGCTTGTGTCATAGTACAGTGTCCAGCCTGTGGGGACACTGTGAGATGGTTACCCTCGCTTGTGTTTTATAGAGAAAGTGGTCCAAAAGATGACTGGGTCAGACAACACGGAGCCAGCCTATATGCCCTGCTCCACGCTGCTGCTTCCGAGGACAATGAGGACAATGTGCACCTTTGATCATTTCTAAATCTAAACACCCCATCTGATTTGCACATCCCCGCCTGGGGTTCTGGGTCTCCCCCTCCCGGCCACACCCCAACCTTTAATCACCTCTGTTATCACCATTGCGGCGACGTGATTTCGGTGTGCAGCCATTTACAATGGAAATGGACGGGGACCCAAGGCTGGCTGTGTTTATCCCTTCACAGGTACATTTGAGATGATGGCCACTTGGGCCTCCATCTGTCAACTCTTGTTTTGTCCTCATTTAAGCCTGAGCCAAGCAGAGGAAGCTACCTTTCCCCCATTTATCATCATCACTCACCAGGTTGAGGGCACATTGCAGAGGTGGCTTCCTGCCCGGACTTTCTCAGACTTTAGGATGCCTCCCTACTTCTGCTTCTCTCCCGAGGGCCCCTGGTGCTCAACCCCGTTGTGGGTCTCTTCTTCTAGAAGATGTTTTCTTAATTTATTTTTTACGTTCCAATCCCAGTTCCCCCTCCCTCCTCTCCTTGTGCTCCCCCCACTACCCCCTCCTCCCATCTGCCCCACAGAGAGGGTAAGGCCTCCCCTAGGAAGTCTAAGTCTGTCCCATCATCTCGTTGAGGCAGGGCCAAGGCCCCTCCCCACCCCCAAACCCCTGTGTCTATGCTGGATGACAAGGTATCTCTCCATATAGAGTGGGCTCCACTGAGTCAGTCTGTGCATTAGTGTTAGATCTTGGACCCACTGCCAGTGGCCTCATACATTGTCCTAGTCACACCATTGTCACCTATATTAAGGGAGTCTAGTTCAGTCTTAGGCAGATTCCCCATTTGTCACCTTCTAGAAAAGCTAATCAGACAATAGAGCAGTGTCCAGCCATAGAGCTGTGCATCAGGCAGGATTGGATTCAGGTCAGTGTCAGAATGTCATTGTCCTTGGGTGATCAATCCCCAAATGTTAGTTTCCATGTTTGCAAAATGAAACTGTCACAAGGTGGATCATTCATTCATTCATCATTCATTCCTCCCATAGATGCATATGAAGATGCTGCCCTGGGTCCATCATGGCCACACTTATTTTTTTCAGGATGGGGGCAGGGGACGGATGCCAGCTTGACTGTTGGAAGCCTTCACCAGGCAAACTAATGTAGACCACAAAGAGGTCACCATGTTGGAATTGCTAGTGTTAAGGTTTGAACCTGAATCGTCCCCCACCATGATGACTATGTGGGGACACTATGGGACCAGGAGAAAGTCGTGCCTTGGTGGGGGAAGTGTGCCTCTGGATCAGGATGTAAAGCTCACGGCTACTGCTCAGTACCATGCCTGCCGGCCTGCAGCCACAGTCCCTGCCATAATAATGGACTAGGCTTCTGAAAGTGTAAGCCCCCAATTAAATGCTTTCCTTTTCAAGAGCTGCCTTGGCCACAGTGTCTTCTTCATAGCAACAGAAACCCTACCTGAGACAATAAGTAAATGGGTATAATTTTTAAAAAGTTTTAAAGCCAGTTGTGCTGTACATTTGAAATCCCAGCACTGGGAAGGCAGAGACATGTAGGTCTATTAGGCTTGTTGGTCAGCCAATCTAGCCTACTGGATGAAATTACAAGCCATTGGGAGACCCTGTCTTAGAAGAAAAGAAAAAAAAAATGATAGCCAAGGTTGTTGTCTTAGTCAAGGTTTCTACTGCGGTGATGAAACACCATGACTAAAAAGCAAGTTGGGGAGGAAAGGGTTTATTTGGCTTATGTTTTAGCATTGCAACTCATCACTGAAGGAGTCAGGACAGGAACTCACACAGGGCGGGAACCTGGAGGCAGGAGCTGGTGCAGAGGCCATGGAGGGAGCTGCTCACTGGCTTGCTCCCCATGACTTGCTCAGCCTGCTTTCTTATAGAACCCAGGACCACAGCCCAGGGATGGCCCCACCCACCATGGGCTGGGCCCTCCCCCACTGATCACTAACTGAGAAAATGCCTTACAGCTGGATCTCACGGAGCCTCAGCTGAGGCTCCTTCCTCTCTGATGACTCTAGCTTGGGTAGAGGTGACACACCAACCAGCCAGGACAGTTGTTCTCTCTGTGCATGTACACATGTGTGTATGCTTGATTCACACACCTGCACACTCACTTGTGTCACAAATACACACAGTAGCTTCCGGCCACCAGTAAGAGCATACTTCAGAGAATGCCAGGCAAAGGCTAGGATAGTAACAATGGCTGTCCTCACTTAGTTGTGTCACGTACCTGGGGAGAGGCTACCTATTTTCCCAGCCACTGAAGTATCTACCCACTGTAATGGGATAATGATCTCGGATTGTCCCAAATTCCAAGGTTGCACAAACCATTGCTGTCAGCGATTTGCCACGTAAGCAAGGCCCCTCCCCTGGGGTCCTAGGTGGGTGGCCCCTCCCTAGCCCATGATTCCTTGCAGACAATTAATTGATCCCAGGAGTGCTTCCCCCAAACAGACTGAGGCAGGGCTGTTACCCTCAGGATTTTTCTAGATTTCTTGATGTTAATATTGGGCTTCTGTCTATGTGATAACTGTGTCATCTCGTTACGCTGAATGAGTTTGACATCTCAGCGTGTCCCCTTCTCCTCTTCAAAGCGTAGCAGTAAAAACAGGAGGAGAGGAGAGTGGATGACAGGCAGGCTTCCAAAGTGTCTGTCTTGAGATCCCAGGGAAGAGAGAGCTCTCTGCACCTCCCATCCCCAGGAGCGGCCTCCCGGGACCTCACATTTCTTACCAGTCCTGCTGGCTGATGGCCAACCACTGTCCCCAGCCTCCACCACCCCCTGTCACCTCCCCACATGACCATTTACATCTTAGATTCTCCATCCATCATTTTCACCATGGAGAGATGCCGTCTCCGACCACGGGTTTGATTTATGGTGAATTAAGCAGGGGGACAATTACCTGTCAGGATTCAGAGGCCAGGTGGCAATAGTCATTTTTAAAGGGAGAGGATGCCAGAATAAATATGGTCACACCTCCGTGCCAGATCTCAAAGGCATCTTTCACTTGTGCCATCTTGGTTTCATTTTTTATTTTTAATCAATTTTTTTTTAATTTCATATGTGAGTATCCCTTTTACACCATCCCACCTCCCACCCCATCCAATTTTTCTTGTGTCCTCACAAATTTACTATTTCTTTAACTATCACTGTGTGTCTATGTGTGTGTGCATGTATACGCTCTACCAGGTTCACGTTCCCTTAGTGTTGCTTATGTATGTGTGTGTTTAACGATGAATTGGGATTGGATAATCTGGGGGGCTCATCCCTGGGGGGAAAAATCCAGTTTTCCCTCTCTCCACAGTCACTGATGTTCTGTAGCTGTTCATCTAGGGGGTGAAGCCTTAGGAGACATTCCCCTCATCCGCACTGGCTTGTCAAATGGCGTTGTCACTTCGTAGATCTTGTTTAGGTGGCCGCATTGTTAGGATCACACAGGGGCAGCCGCCCTGCCGTATCTACAAGACACAATCTCCCATCTCCCAGCAGGAGTGTGGTCTTCTGGGTTCTACAGTCTTTCCGTTGTCCGTCTTCCATGATGACCTCTGAGCAGGGATTGAATGGTAGACACATCAGTTGGGGTTGGGCACCCCTGGTAAGGTGTCTCTGAGTTTTGACCAGTTGTGAGATCTCTGTAGTAGTCTCCATCTACTGTAAAAGGAGGCTTAGAGGTGTGGGGTGAGGGTTGGATTTATATGTGAGTGTAAGGAGAAGTGTTTAGACTTCAGTTAGCAATTATTTTGACTTAGTAAAGTGGCAGTAGTACATCCTCTCTAGAGAATCTTAACCAGCACTGGGGTCAAAGGCAGGGACCCTCCCACGGCGTCTTCTTGCCACACCCTCTTTACTTTCCTGCTTCTCCCTCCCACACACTGCCCTCCCCCGCCTCTCACCTACCATTTCCTCGGTGTGGTTCCTTACTCTCCTCACTCGCCTGTCTTTCCAGGGCAGTTTTCCACCTGGATACCCTCCCTGGAGGCATCTCCTTCATCCTATTTCTCAGTACCCACCGCCCGCCTCTGCTGGCTCACATACCCTCAAGGTCTTTTCTCTGCTTTGATAAAGTAACAACTAGAAAAATCTCATTAATGAAGCCAGGCAGCAGCAGTGGGAGTTAATTTCCCTGTTTCTCTGCTCCGTGAGTTGACACGACTTCAGCGGTGACCTGTCATCGCAAGCGGGGTTGTCTCAAGGAGGATTCTACCAGCAGACAGCAGGGGATAGGAGCACAGAAGCTGAGCTGGGCTTGCTGGTACAGGCCTGTAATCCCAGCACTCAGCAGGTGGGGGCAGGAGGATCGGGAGTTCAAGTCCTTCTGTGAGACTATATCAGAAGAGGGGGACAAACAGCAAAGAAGGAAGGGAGGAAGGAAAGAGGGGGAGATGAGAGAAAGGGAGTGAAGGGAGACACGGGTTAGGGTTAGAATCATGTTCATGTGTGTGCATGCACATATGTACTCGTGTGGAGGCCAGAGGCTGGTATTGCGTCTTTCTCAGCCACACTTCATCTTAGTTTCTGAGACCCGGTTTCTCTAAACTCAGAGTCTGCCCACTTGGGTAGGCTAACTGGCCAGTGAGCCTTGGGGATCCCCCGTCTCTGCCTCCCAACACCAATGCTATGGTTACACATGCAGTGTCTTACACGGGTGCTGGGAATCGAACTCAGATCCTCATGCTTGTGCAAAAAACACATTACCAGCCGAGCCAGCTCTTCAGTCCCTGGAGCTAAATTAACGTTTTGGCTAAGATTCTTGTGATTCTCCCTGTGCCCGGTCACTGCTAGGTTAAGCAAACAGAGGACACCAAGGACTCATATAATTCAGCTTGGTCATTGGTCCAAGAGTTTCCGCTGGCAAGTAGTAGAAGTGGGGTCTTGAACTGAGGTCTCCTGACTCAAAGGCGGGGGTAGGGAAGAAATCTAATGGGCTAAGGAAATGAGTTTCTCAGGGATCGATGAACTTTTTCTTTAAGAGTCCAGTTGATGACTATTTTTGGCTTTGTGAGTTATACCGTCTCCGTCATCGCCTCACGATTCTGTTGCAAGGCAAGCGGGCAGCCACAAACAACACGTCAGTGTCTCAGCTTGGCTAAGTGCCAATCATAGTGTATTTACAGCACCAGACAACAGGCTTCATTAGGCTCAAGGGTCAAGCGTACCGACCTCTGCCCTAAATCACAGTCGGAGGGGAGCTTTGCCACCTCCAACACGCCTGTGAATTCTAAAGGAAGAATAATGATGTTGACGACCAGGACAGTAACAACAATGCGTCAGGCATCGTGCCCAGCGACTGCTAATCACAACCCCCACCCCCCACTGCCCCATAAGGAGGACCTATGATTCCCTTTAATGCAAGAGACCAATCTGAGAGCTGGGGAAGTAAGGACACCCGAGGTCCCTTGGCTTATCTGTGATGTTTGTCACGCATCTGTCTACTGGAAAATTCCCTGTTCCTCCCCCGACATTACACTGGGTGAATTGATGCCTTGATAGGCTTCACTCAGAAATAGCGGATGTCTCTCTGACTCCTTAGGAGTCTCGTGATCAAGGTCAGGTCTCCATCTTCAGCCACACAAATATAGCCATTGGCTCGACCTCGGCACCTCCATTTACTTACTGTTGGGGCGTGCAATGTTCTCTACAAGCTCATATGATGGCCGTTCCAGCCTCAGCTGGTGGCACTGTTTTGGGAGGTGCTATGGTCTGTAGGAGGTGTGGCCTTCCTGGAGGAAGTGGGTCTCTGAGGAGGTGAGCGCTGGTATTGATAGCCCAGCATTTACTTCCTGCCCCAACTCTGCCCCTTGGTTCTCCCGGATGTGAGCAAGCCTCCCCAGCTGACAGACGGCCCCTCACGATGGGAACCAGTGTCAACCCTCTAACCCATGTTGCTTCTTGTGAGTGACTTGGTCACAGCAACAAGACAATTAGCTAATAGACCTCTACCCCTAGACAGGTAGTGTCACTGTTGCCCCTTCCCTGGCCTCGGTGCCACAGGGAATCCCCAGGAGTGCCCCACCCCCCAAATCCTTCTAAGCGGTTACATCCTAAGGGCTACCTGCATCTGAGGATCACTGTCAACCCCTTCTGCCACAGCTTTTCCTCATAGCATGACGCGGAAGCCCACCTCACTGGTGGCTTCATCTGTGACAAAAACCCGACACACACAACTTAAGAAAGAAAGGGTTTCTGTGGCTCATGGTTTGGGGCCATCGCCCATCATGACGGGGAAGGCATGGTGGCAGGAGTGTGAGGCGGCTGTCACGCGGCCTCTGCAGTCGGGAAGCAGACAGGGGCGAATGTTGGTGCTCTGTTCTCTTCCGCCCTCGTCCCTCCTTATTCAGTCTGGAATTACAGCCCGCAGGATGAGGTCTCCACGCTCAGGTAGGGCCTCCCTCCACAGTTAGACCTCTTTGGAAGGACGGGTATGGGCATGCCCATAGCAAGTGAGCTTCCTAAGAGATTCCAAACCCAGTGGTGTGTGTGTGTGTGTGTGTGTGTGTGTGTGTGTGTGTGTGTGTGCGCGTGTGTGTGCGCGTGCATGCGTGTGCATGCATTCGTGTGCGTCTGTGTGTGTGTGTGTGTGTGTGTGTGTGTGTGTGTGTGTGTGTGTGTTTTCTTTCCTACCTTGTAGGGATTAATCTCAGGTTCTCAGGCTTGGTGGCAAGCATCTTTGCCTGCTCAGCCAACTCTTGACTTTCTTTCATTACAATTCAGGTTGAGTACTAGGGGTTGGTACACACGCCATGGCATGTCTAGGGGTTGGTACACATGCCATGGCATGTGCGTAGCAGTCAGAGGAGAACTAGTGGGAATCTATGCCCTCCTTCTACCGTGCAGGTCCCAGGGTTAGAGTTCACTTGGTCAGGCTTGGGGCAGCAAGAACCCTTACCCACCAAGCCAAGCCATCAGCCTGTCAGGAAGTTTATCACCACACCCACCTTCTTCAGTGTACTAGTTGGTACTACATGGCCATGTAAAATTGTCAAGAGACATCCATGATGACATTTGATGCTCGGGAAGTGGCCTGTATTTGTCTCGGGAGAAAGCTAAGTTGAAGTCTGTGGATAAACTCCACTCAGCCCCAAAGCTTCGAGGAGCTGTAACCTTTGGAGACAGAATATAATTGGAATGCTTTTAGATCTGATATATATATATGTTTGAATTGGATATTAAAGCTAATAGAGTCCTTGCCCGTTGTGTGAATGGTGTGGGCTGCTTTAGTCAACCCTAGATAAATCAGTGTGACTTGGGCTGGCACCTAGCCCGTGGCCTCAAAAGGAAAGTTTAATGTATAAGTTTTATGAGTTACAGATGTCTTTGGGCTCAAAGAATTTTCTAGTCAATTTGAATGTGGCCAAGTTGTCACTCAATCCGCCTAGTCCGTGAAGTGAAAGCTTTGAAACTTCTATTTCGTTTATGATTTTTTTCCAAATCGGCTCTCTGGCTTTTGAATGCCCTAGTTCAGACTTCACCTTCTCCACCTGAAATGCAACCCCAGGATTAAATGGAATCCTGAATTTAAATCACATAACCCAGGTCCTGCCATACAGTTGGTGCTCAATAAATGCTGGCTGTTTGTATTAACATGTGCTCAGGTCTTTATCTCCATGGAAATGGTGAGGGATTAGGAATGCCTCATCACTTCAGGGGCTTTAGAGACTTCCATGGGCTCTAGAAAAGCATGGAGCTTAAAATGATTGTCACATTTGCCTCGGAAGGGGACACGGTGATCGATGGAACTGACTTCAGAAGTCTGCTCGACTTGGCTGCAGGACTCTGGACAAGTGGTCTGTGCTTTGTAAACTGTAGACACAGCTTCCAGGGCTATGCTTATTCCCAGGGTGGGGTGCTGTCTAAGGAGGATAGGGTCTACCAGGCAGAAGTGAGTCAATATCTTAGCCCAGCCCCCATTTCTTTCTGCCTTCTGGTCAACCACAAGGGAAGACGGCTTTCCTTACCATGTACTCTGCCATGATGGATAGAGACACTCGGAAACTGGGAGGTAGAATAAAATCTTGCCTCTCTGAGTCTTCCTGTCTGGTACTCTGCCTCAGCAATGTAGAAGGAGCAGCTACAGGCTGAGGGAGGCCTGCTGTCATCTGGGACATGCACAGTGATTAAGACGCTCCATCAATGCCAAGTCTGGCAATCAAAACTCTGTGTGCATCACTGCCTTTAGCCTTCCAATTGTCCCATGAAGCAGCTATGGTGACCTTGATGCTCAGGGACTATTAGTAGCCGAAGAACTCACCACAGGTCACATCCTAGACCTGCTCCAAGTTGGCATCTGTAAAATGGAGCTGCTGTTAGCATCATTCCGGTCATACAGAGGATTCTTTTACCTTTTCTATTTGTGTTGAAGCTGATGTTGGGAATCCGCCTTGATCGCTCTTTGGCCTCACTGAGGTGGGCTATCTCAGTCTAACCCAGAGCTCACCCACATGGCTATTCTCTAGCCAGCTTGCTCTAGCCGTACCCTACTCTTATCTCAGTAAGCTGAGATTACAGGCAGGGTCTACTCCCCTTGGCCACCAGGGAGCTCATACATTTCTAATGCCAGACACAGCCTGTTACTGTTCCTATTGACTTAAAACCCAGGGCTGTTTTATTTTCCAAAAGGGCTCTCTCTTGTTCATCCATTTGCTGTCTATTTTCCCAGGAGACTTACATGTAGAAAACTTGGCCACACTGTTGGTCATATCCCTGATTCTTGAAGCCAGACCTGGCACAAGCCAGGAGCTGTGTGGGCTTTGTGCCATTGCTGTAACAGATCGTCACAAATCCAGTGTCTTGAAAACCTTATCATTCAGGAAGTCAGAAGTCAGAAATTGGTCTCCTGGGGTCAAAGCCGAAGTACAGGTTCTAAGCCGGAGGGAGGGATGCATTCTCTCCCTTCCAGGGTCTGCAGGCTGAGCTGAAAATGGTTTGGAATTCGTCCTGTCTCCTGCTCATCTCAGACAGAGGTAGGAGGCATTGACAGGGTGAAGCCTCAATGTTCCCATCAGTAAAATGGGCTTTTGTTGGCTGAGCCCTAACTGCGTGACTAAGTTTGGTCTTTATTTGCCTTTGGACAAACGGGATGACTTCTTGGTGTCATGCTGATGAAAGGGAGTGAGCAAACGTCAGGCTGCCGATGTCTGTACTCACTGACACATACATGTAGTTCCTGTGGTGTAGTTCCTGTGCTGTGTGGACTCAGTGAGGGAGCCTGAGGACCTGGGATTACAGTGGTGATGGGCACTCAGCGACCTTCATCTAAAAGCTCTGATTATTTCCGACCCTTAACCCCCCTCCCCTCCTCTCCCCTCCTCCCTCTGCCCTTGTCTTCTTGTTCCTTTGTGAAGCACCCAGGGCCTCGAACTCACTAAGCAAGCTCCCACGACTGAATCTCTGGCCCCTCTTTTCCCTCTCACTTACTGAGATGAGGCCTGCCTAAGTCACCAAGGCTGGCCTTGAGCTTGTGAGCCTGTGACCTCCCCAGTACCTAGGATCACCTGCCTGTGCCACCACACCCAGCTTGTTTTTCTCCGTTCTAGTATTCTTCTTATTTCTCCTCCTTTTCATTCTCCGTTTCCTCTGCTTTCTCACCTTCCAGCTTTGTGTGTCTGTACCTCTCATGCCCTGCCCCCCCCACCTGATTTCAGATTCTCCAGCTCAGACCTTGAGGCTATTTTATAACAAGCTTATGTATCATGCTGGCTGGCATGACACAGTGGTACCTGCCTGTAATCCCAGCATTTGGGCGGTGGAAGCAGGTGCATTATGAATTTGAGGCCAGCCTGGGCTGCAGAGCAAGTTTGAAACCAGCCTGGGCTACCTAAGACCATCTCAAAAAACCCGACCAAACCAAAATAAAACCCAGAGATTTTATTAACATGGCTGCAAATAGTTACTGCCCAAGCCATTTCTGCAGCCCCAATTTCTACTTCTTATCATCTCTTGGGGGCCTGGCTATCCATCTTGTAAGTCCAGCTTTATAAGAAATGCCTGTTGTTGGTTCGGGGTCATCGGCCCTGTCTGTGAGGCCTTCTGTTTGATCTTTGGACTTCCAAGGTGGTCTTAAAGGCTGTGGCTCCCAAGTTGCAACCCCTGTTCTGTTTGGGGGGTGTTTCCTAAAGGCTTTCTACACCCAGACCTAGGCACAGGGACAGTCTTCATCCTAACTTCTTCCTCTCCATGTGCTGGCGATGGAAATATCATGAAAGAGGCATCTATTTCCCTTCCCCCTGAGATGAAGGCAGCCGTGCTGTGCAGGACTCTGCCTTGTTATCAGAAAATGAGGGCGGGAAGAGACTTCCAGGCAGCTACGGAGACGCCGTAATAGACGCTTTGGTTGTTAAGCAGAAGTTTCTAGATCGGTTTAATTGCCGTAAATGTTATTTGCCTTCCCTGTTATGATAAGGCCTCAATTTGCCGCTATCTATCCCCCCCCCTTCCCTTTCAATAGTTTCCCTTTTGCTCGGAGGCTCGCACTGGCAAGTTTAATGAAACCCAAACAAAGGAAGCAGAGAGAGGCTCTTGGAGTTCGAGTCTCCCGCCCACAGACAAAGCCAAGCCTGGGGAGCAAGGGCTCCAGACTAATGAGGCTTCTCAGCTCAATGCAGTTGACAGGATGCACCCCTCCAGCTGAGCCTGGAACGTGAAAGCCAGCCCAGGAGCTTAATTGTGTCTGCCCAGAGCAAAGGGGCCGGATGAGGACTAAGTACGACACAGCTAATGGGAGATGCTCACAGCCCGAGATGACTTGTTCTGCGCCCAACGGAGCCCCGGGCAATCATCTGAGATGCTTTATTTTTCAGAGGCAGGCAGTTATAGAAACGTCCAGATCAGGAGTCTCAACCTTGGTACAAGGCATGCTTTAGCTTGTTGCGTGTATGGGGAGAGTTCTCACCTATGGACTATGGGATTTTAACAGAGCTTCTGGCTTCTCCCAACTAGCTGCCAGTAACAAACTCCCAAACACAGTGTGACACCCCCAGAGTGTCTTCAGAAATCTCCAGACATCCCAAAGGTTTGCACAGGAGCTGAGGAACCTAACAGCAGGCACTTTACCAGGGAGCCATCACCCCAACCCCCTTAGGGAGTTACATTTTTACGTTTGCTTCTCCTGGCGCCTGGCTGTGTGACCGTGAGCGTGTCAGTGTTCCTCCTAGAGCTCCCTTGCCTTCCTTCCTTTACACGCAGGGAACAGCTATGGCACTGGGTGCAAGGCCGTTAAGTACACAGAGGATTTCTTGGCACACACTAAGTGTCCAATAAACCATTTCTGTTACGAGAATCTTGGGTTTACCAAACGTGTGTGAAGAACTCACTCAGCCTCAGACACTACGCTCTGAGGTGAGTGCAAAGATGAGGATTTGGTGGTTGCTTTTGTAGAGGAGGTAAATGTATGCAAGATGTGTGAGGACCACCTCCTTCCCCACTCCTGGCAGACATCACTAATCAATCTCACACTTGTTAGCAGTACCTCCTTCCCCACTCCTGGCAGACATCACTAATCAATCTCACACTTGTTAGCAGTACCTCCTTCCCCACTCCTGGCAGACATCACTAGTCAATCTCACACTTGTTAGCAGTACCTCCTTCCCCACTCCTGGCAGACATCACTAATCAATCTCACACTTGTTAGCAGTACCTCCTTCCCCACTCCTGGCAGACATCACTAATCAATCTCATGGCTCTTGCTCTCAGTCCTCCTCATCTCAGCTCTAGTCAGGCATTACTAACAGCCTGTGAGTGGACTCTCATTCAGTACTTCCTGTTTTGTATTGTGACGAAGTTTCTTTGTGAAACAGTCCTGACTGTCCTGGAACTCACTCTGTAGAGCAGGCTGATCTTGAATTCACAGAGATCCACAAGCCTCTGCCTCCTGGGTGCTGGGATTAAAGGCATGCACCACTACCACTACCCGGCTCAGAAAAATATTTTTAAAGAACATCATTTTCTTTTTTATCTCCCTTAGAAACTAGACATAAGTAATAAAATGGGCCTTGCTACTTGAACGTTCTGTAGGCTGTGGGTCTTATGGCTTCAGCATTTGGGGCTTGGAAAGCCATCAGCTCCTGGAAAACAAGGGTCTCAGCTTTGCAAGGGCGGCATAGAGCTTTCCAAAAACAGCTTTCTGATGAGTGCAGCCATCGCTGGATAGATGAGAGCGCCCACTGGGTTAAATGCTCTCCCATGTGTTCTGACAGGCCCAGCTCTCCCAATGAGAGCAACACTCCATAACAATGGCTGTGAAAAATGAGGCACACATCCACAACCCTGAGACCCCAGCGGGCCCCATCTATCTGGCTGAGAAGTGGGTGCTGGCATGGGGCTGGCCCTTTGCCTCTCTCCCTGGCTGTCGAAGGGAGCACTAGTTCACTCAGCTGCTGTGTCATGTCTGCTGCCTGCAAGGCCTTCTTCCAGGAGGCTGGTGAGGGGGCAGGAGATGGGGGTGGGTGGGGCTTGTGCTCAAGATCTCAGAGCACCTGGGACTTGCTCATTTGTGACTATGTGGTGTGTTCATATTTGGGCTGAAGCACAAGAAGGAAGGAAGGAAGGAAGGAAGGAAGGAAGGAAGGAAGGAAGGAAGGAAGGAAGGAAGGGAAAAAGAAAAGAAAAAGTAGGACCAGGCACCCAGTCTGAAGTCTGTGTGCTTTATCGTTTCTTTCTCGTTTTTATTTGTCTACCCACCTACCCACCCGCCCACCTACCCATCCACCTACCCACCCATCCATCCACCGCCCACCCATCATTATCCACCCATACTTGTAACCATCACACACCCTCCTCCTTCTGTCTACGTACGTACCTGCCCATCTGTTATGCATCCATGTACCCTGATTTCATCCAGTCCATCTGGTCATCCTTGCACTCACTTGCTCACTCATCCGTCCACCTGTTCTAGTATGCCCTGAGATTACACACAGCTGGGCGTCCGGAAAGTTGTTATCTGCTGTATCCGAAGTGTTTTCCACATAGTCTGTTCAGCTTTGCTTTTGTTCGTGTGTTTGTTATACACAGCCCAGGTAAGCCTTAGGCTCACCATCATCCCCCTGCCTCAACCCATCAAGTGCTGGGATTACAAATATGTACCACCATGTCTGGTTTAGAGTCTGCTTTCGAAATAAATATTTGAACAACCAAAACCAGGATTGAACATAAAATGTTACGTAAGCGACCACATGGCCCGTAAGGGCGGTGTTGCAGAGAAGGGGAGCATGGGAGTAGGAGGCGGCATCTGGAATCCACTGCCTTATGACTTTGGGGGTGGGAACACAGACTTGGGGTCCCTCATGCCAGGATTCCAAGCCACTGTGCAGAGTATGAGGTGTAGTGGCCTCGAGCAAGTGACTCCCCTTCTCTGACCCTAGTTTCCCCATGTGTTCAGCTGCTGGGGGGGAGGGGCTGGCATGGGGGTCACTCAGCCGGAAGATGGCACAAGCTAAGAACCGGTTAAGCCGAGGCCATGCTCCGTTGCATTCTTTCCACAGTGCCCACCCCACTTTCTCTCTCTATTTTTAGATTACAAACTGTATTAATTAATTAATTAATTAATTGTGCATGCATGTGGGCACATGTGTGGTCAGGGGCCAACTTACACAGTCTGTTCTCTTCTTCCAACATGTGGGACCCAGGCATCGAACTCAGCAAGACCCCTTATCCATCCACCGAGGCACCCCCACCAAATCACACATGCAGCTTCTTCTTCCTTTATTCTTTTCTTTTATTCCGTGTTTTTTGGGGGGGCAGAATATTACTGTGCAGTGACTGGTGTAATTCCCCATGCCTGACCTCAGCTGACATATGTGAAGGCATCCGTTGCCCACCCTGTCTGGGGAGACTCCTATGAGTTGAGTCTGTGACCTAAACTGGAGCTCTACCTGGCGTGGCTCTGTAGGCCAAAGCAACCATCGTCCTGCCTGACGTGGTGCTGGGTGGGGTTCCTTTTTATTTCCAGGGCCCTGGCAGAGCTGGCTCAGTCCATGACCTTCCTGTCTGCTCTTCTCTCCGCAGACACACTGTCTGTACCGCGGTGGTCACCGCAGATCCCACGCAGAGACCTTGGCAACTCCATCAAGCACAGGTAGGTAGGCGGCTGTGCCTGTGTGTGTGTGTGTGCGCGCGCGCACGTGCCAGTAATGTACCCACCCCCTCATCCCCCCCCACTCCCATACCACCACACCTTCTGTCTTTTGCTGGACCAGGGTGTCTACATCATAGCCTTGCCCTTATCACACAGCACTGTGAAAAGCAGAGGCCTTATGCTCACACCGACCTGAGTTCCAATCCCTCCTAGTAAAGCTTTGCAGCCACGAGAAATTGCTTAACCTCTCTAGATCCATTTCTTTTTAAATGTCGTTTTTATTATCAAAAACCGCAAGTCATACGATGGCAGAAATAAAGGAAGACCCTGGGGAATTACAATCAGGACCTCCCAAAACTCAACATTAAACTGTACGTCCATGAAACAAATCTGTCAGGCTACAGAGAGTGGGACATCGAACCATCGTTAGACACTTTCTTTTTGTACGAATAAGTTTGTACATTCTCCCTACAAATGAAATGCCGTCTTAAGGGCTGTGCACACCCCTCGCTGATAGTATAAAGTACTTCAGGCTTGCAGAGTGCTAGCAGCAGCGAACACTGTGTCCCTGGGGAGCTGGCCAGTCAGCACAGGGATCTGCTGACAGTCCCCAGAGGTCTGTCAACCACCGAGGTAGAAACCCCAGGCCCGTACACAAACACAGCCTCAGCCTGGGGCCAGGCTGCTTTCTCCTCATGACAGCTCATCACCAGTTCTTAAGGAAAGGCA
>JANBXA010000044.1:30647500-30912500 GCA_030556225.1 Cricetiscus sungorus | reverse complement strand
GTCACTTTGGCTGAAAAGACGGTGTGAGATTGGATGATGCAGGCTACTGTAAAGAGAGCGCAGACACGGCATCCCGCGTGGGGACTTGTCATCCCCCTAGTCAGGAGGCGAAGGCGGGAGGAGCAGCCTGGGCTGTATAGTGAGACCCTGTTGAAAGAAAGAGACACGGGAGGGAGAGCAAGAGAGAGAAGGGAGGAAGGAAGGAAGAAAGAGGGAAGGGAAGGAGGAAGGGAAGAAGAGAGGGAGGAAGAAAGGATGGGAAGGGAGGGAGGGAGGAAGGAAGGAAAGAAGAAAGGAAGGGGTGGGGTGGGAAATAGGAAGGAAGGAAGGAAGTTAGGAAGGGTGGGTGGGGAGGGAAATAGGAAGGGCTGTGGTAAGAGGCTACAGTTCTAAGTCAAGGGCTCTTGGAATTTCAAGCTCTCTTCTCATCCGGGTCTTGGGTATCAACACCTGTGTGTATGTAAGACATATGGAGGGGACACATGATCAGAAGCCCAGGCTGCAGGGCAGACATGTGTATGACCCCTATGCTGCCACCAGCTGGTCACAGGATCACTTCTGCGCCTCCCTTTCTTTTTCCTTACCGTGGGCTCACAATGTCTACCTCAGTAGATAGAGCTGACTGCCAGCTCAACAGGATCTAGAGTCTCTAGGATTCACCCCTGTGGGAGTGGCTGTGAGGGGGTTTCTAGATCAGATCAGTTGACGTGGAAAGGTCCACTCTATGTGTGGGACGCACCATCCCATGGCCTGGGGTCCTGGACAGGATAAAAAGGAGAAAGCGAGCTGAGCGCCCCATCCATCTCTCTCTGCTTCCTGACTGTGGGTGCCACGTGGTCACGTGTATCACGCTCCTGCTACTGTGTCTTCCCAAGCATAACGGACTGTCCACTTGAAATCTGAGCTGCAGTAAACCCTTCTCCCTTTAAGTTGCTTGTGTCAGACAGGTATTTTGTCACAACAGCTGGAGAAGTCACTACTAAAACCTTAGTTAAAAAGAAAAAGATAAACAAGGTAATTGCCCACCAGAGTTCTCGTTCTTCCTCCAGTACCTGGCCCATTGTGAGCGCTAATTAATGAGAGCTAACACCATTACTGGCTTGACAAATGAGCATTGGGATATCCCTCCACCCAGGAAGCCAGAAACTTCTCCTTCATGCCCAGCCCCTCTCCCCCTCCATAGCCCTCCTGTTAAGTGCCCACTTCCTCCGGAATTATCATCAGCTGTCTTGTTGGGAGTCTGAATGGATTAATGAGCTAATGGGAAATTAAGGCTCCGAAAGCAATTTCCAGTTATCTAAATCGAGGCGTTCTCATCTAATCGGTTCAGGAGTGTGGAAGGGGGCTCTGCGTGCAGAGTGGTCGGGTGTCAGCACTCTCCCGCATTGCTTCCCGAGTGTGGATGCAGCTGCCGGAGCTTGCTGGCACGGGAATGCTGATGGGCTTCCTGGCGTTTGGTTCCGTGTTGTCCGTGTCCCACCCTCCTCACCTTCCCTGGGGGTCTGAAGCTCTGAGGTCTCATTTCCTGGAAACCTCTCGAGCCTCTCCTCCCCGTCCCCGTCCCCCTTTGAAAAGCCACTGTGTAGCTCAGACCAGCTAAGAACTCAGCTATGTAGCCCAGGCTGGCCTCAAGCTTATGATCATCCCCCTGCCTCAGGTTTCCCAGTGCTAGGATGAAGCCACCACACCTGGCTTCATCTGATTTCTTATAGCCCAACAGTAACTTACACAAGAGTGTTTTGAGTGGCTTTTGTGGTAGAAAAAGAGAATTGAAGTCGACAGGCTTTTTTTCTGTCTGATGTACTACAGCATATTAAGATAGGAACGTCTGGGGTTGGAGAGATGGCTCAGTGGTTCAGAGTGCTTGCTGCTCCTTCAGAGGATGTGAGTTCAAGTCTCAACATCCGAAATCAGGCTGCTCACAACTCCCTCTAACTCCAGCTCCAGGAAATATGATACCCTCTTGTGCCTCTAAGGGACTTGCACTCATGTATGCACACACACACACACACACACACACACACACACACACACACACACACAGCCATGCACATGCAGACACACAAGTTATGTTTTTAAAGGAGAGATTATCCCAAGTCACCAGTAGAGAGATAACATTTAAACAAACCCTGCTTGTTCTAACTGCCTCAACCTCTCTTCCACACCATGCTTTAACTCGAGTTAGATCACCCAGCTCTCAATTGTGTGGTGATTCTGTATGACCCCCTCCCCCCACACTCCTTGGAGAAAACATCTGTACATGTGGCCACATGGGGAAAGCATCATTGCCACTGGTTTAGGGAAACAGGTTTGCATAATAAATCACCTACCTCCAACCGAAGGCCTTGCAGCCCACACAATCCAGTTGCAGCATGTCAGGACAACCATGTACCCAGCACAACCATGGCCCCATTAACCAAACCTTTCCCCTCTGGGATAAGTGATGGGACTCCCACCTTAAGGCTTTAGGATGAATTGTGGGATTGTTTTCAGCCCTATAATTGCAGCGTGATTATAGCTGATACAGCCTGGGACTTTCCCTGTTTAAGCTGAAGTCCCAAATGCTTGAACAAACTCCTTGGTCAGCCCTAAGTTAGATGCCTTGTCACACAGGCAGGCTGTTACTAGCCAGGGCATAATGTGTTCCAGTTGGGTCCATTGCCAACTTCCCGTAGGTATGAAACCCCTGATCAGTTCTCTACTAAGGGAAGCAGCCTCATGGGACACTTGCCTTGAGTACGGCGAGTGGCCTGCCTTTCCTGGGATCTTAGAATGCCCACCCTGTCTGAGTCCCTCACCTGCCTGTGGCTGCTCAGGCTGACGCTGTGTTCTTTCCACATTGGGACTCACTCCTTTGCACGTAGGTGAGGCTCCTGGCCCTTTTCCAGTCTTGATGCATTACAGGACCCGTTCATGCACTTTCAATCTCCTCCTTGCCCTGTGCAGACTCCTTATCTGTGCTTTTGTATCTTGGTTTACAAAATGGCTGTAGCCACAGGTGATAGGAAAAATGCAGAGTGAAGGCAGCCAGGTTGATTCAGGAGCCAACTGATTGACCCTTACCAAAGTGGAGACCTCTGGGCACAGCTTCTGCAGCTGCCATGGAGTTCCTGGAGGCCCCAGAGGCTGCCCAGGAGGCAGGATGTTGGCAGGATGTAATTGTGAGCGTGTGTTTTGGAGATCGCCTGAACTTGCTTTTCCATGAATAGAAACACTTCACTTCTAGCAGAAAATCCATTCTGGGAATTAATCATCTCTTATGTGTAACAGTTTTTATTATTATAGGGAAAAAGTTGAATACTATTATAGTTATATATAGTTATATGTAAGAAAGACATTCACATAATTATAGAAACTGAGGTGGGAACCCGGTAAGGTCATGGTCACAACAGTGGTGTCAGTGGAGAGATGGTGATGATGATGGTGAAGACAGTGACAATGATTATGCTCATGGTGATGTTGAGAATGGTGGTGGTGATGAGGATGATGGCAATGGTGAGGATGTTGATGATGGTGGTGGGGTGATGTCAAGTCAGAGTCTATCCAAGAACTATCTACACTCAGAATAGCTGAACCCCCACCCCAGAGGCACCCAGGAAGAAAGATTTTCTTTCTACTCTCTCCCCCCTTGACATCTTTTTCAAGAAACCCACTTGGAAAGGTGATTGAATATGCAAAAAAGGGAAAGATAAGCAATTTAGTTTAACTCTGTTTGGTGGGAACACAGCCTTGCTTGGGCAGAAAACACAGCAGAAATGATTCCATCTGTGGGCTCTTCTGCCTTGTCCCAAGACTCAGGCATGAAGACCCAGGACTAGAACACAGAGGAATGTTTGATGGGATTGGCCAGACACTGGGATGGCAGCCTTCAAAAAGGCAGCAGGTGGGACCCCGACTAAGCTCTGCCCACTGTGGCCCACTTATAGAGCATTGTCTGACCAGCTGGAAATGGACATCATTTTCCCAATCAGATCACCCCATCACTGTCTGTGGACAAGCCGCTAGTGTTCCAGCCTATCAGCTGACTGCAGAGTGGGCTCCCCCCCCGGGGGTGTCTTTTGGGATCCAGGACTTGTCTCAGCACTGAGATAAGTAGAGAATCTTAACTGGGAGAACTCGCAGGTGGGATTTGGAGCCTCTAATGATATAGTGCCCTCTTCCAACAGAAAGTAGGGTCAGGGGCCTATGCTGGACAAACCTCAGTTCATCTCCCGACCTCATCACTTCCTGATCGTGCTAACTCAGCCCAGTCACCGGCCCGGTGCAAACCTCAGGGTCTTCTGCTGTCAGGCGAGGAGAGTTGGGCCTCCTGCCTTGCAGGTCTCAGAACTAAGGGCAGGAGTACAGAAGTGCCGAGGACAGAGAGTTGATACAGAGTAGGTCTTCAGGAAGGAGTAGCCACTCTCCTGTTTTCTATGGGGGCAACAATAATCATTGCTGCTTTGCTGGGAGACTTTTCCTGGCTGGAAAGATGGGCTGGCCAGAGTACCAAGAGTCCTCACATGAACATGGGAGTGGGAGGGATGTGGGTTTTCCTTGGCCAGGGGATGGCCCAGGGCTCTCTCTATGCATCCTGGTAGTGGACCCTGGTCATCCAAGGCCCCAGCCTGTCAATGCAGCTGGCAATGGCAGCCTTCCCTCCATAGCTAACTTGCCAGCTCACTTTACTAGAACAGTCAAGCTTGCCTCTTAAATAATTCTCTTGCTTGCCTCTTAAATAATCCTCTTGCCCTGGAATCTGAGTTTGTCCCTGGCCATAGAAATGGCATCCCAAATAAGACAACAGGATACTTAAGGAGGTTCTAAATATTGACATTGCCTTGTGTTTTTACGTCATGAGTACTTAATGAATTTTGTCTGGGGGCGGGGTCCCTGTTACAAGGAGGAAGGGGAGGGCGTAAGGACCCAAATGGCTCCTGAGAGGCTGAGAAGAGGGTGGGCCTCAGACCCAGATGAGGGCAGGAGGTGCCTAGTGTTTTGGTGTGACAAGTCAGGGAAATCCCCAGACACCAGGGAAAGGCTCTAGGTACAGAGAAATGACTTGGGAGGCAAAGAGATGGCTCAGGCAGTGAAATGCTCCCCACAAAAACACGGGGACTTGGATTGATCTCCAAAACACACATACAAAAGCCAGGTATGGTGGTCTATCTGTGGTGTTTCAGGTATGGTAGTCTAGATGGGGTGGTTCAGCTGTGGTGGTCCAGAGTGGTGGTCCAGGTGTGGTGTCCAGGTGTGATGATCCAGGTGTGGTGTCCAGGTGTGGTGTCCAGGTGTGGTGTCCAGGTGTGATGTCCAGGTGTGGTGTCCAGGTGTGATGGTCCAGGTGTGATGGTCCAGGTGTGGTGTCCAGGTGTGGTGTTCAGGTGTGATGGTCCAGGTGTGATGGTCCAGGTGTGGTGTCCAGGTGTGGTGTTCAGGTGTGGTGTTCAGGTGTGGTGTCCAGGTGTGGTGTCCAGGTGTGGTGTCCAGATGTGATGGTCCAGGTGTGATGGTCCAGGTGTGGTGTCCAGGTGTGGTGTCCAGGTATGGTGGTTCAGGTGTGATGGTCCAGGTGTGGTGTCCAGGTGTGGTGGTCCAGGTATGGTGTCCAGGTGTGGTGGTCCAGTCCAGGTGTGGTGTTCAGGTGTGGTGTCCAGGTGTGGTGTCCAGGTGTGGTGTTCCGGTGTGGTGTTCAGGTGTGATGGTCCAGGTGTGATGGTCCAGGTGTGGTGTCCAGGTGTGGTGTCCAGGTGTGGTGTCCAGGTGTGGTGTCCAGGTGTGGTGTCCAGGTGTGGTGTCCAGGTGTGGTGTTCAGGTGTGGTGTCCAGGTGTGGTGGTTCAGGTGTGGTGTCCAGGTGTGATGATCCAGGTGTGGTGTCCAGGTGTGATGGTCCAGGTGTGATGGTCCAGGTGTGGTGTCCAGGTGTGGTGTTCAGGTGTGGTGTTCAGGTGTGGTGTCCAGGTGTGGTGTTCAGGTGTGGTGTCCAGGCCAGGTGTGGTGGTTCAGGTGTGGTGTCCAGGTGTGGTGTCCAGGTGTGATGGTCCAGGTGTGGGGTTGGTTCAGGTGTGGTGTTCAGGTGTGGTCCAGATGTGGTGTTCAGGTGTGGTGTCCAGGTGTGGTGTTCAGGTGTGGTGTTCAGGTGTGGTGGCCCAGGTGTGGTGGTCCAGGTGTGGTGTTCAGGTGTGGTGTTCAGGTGTGGTGTCCAGGTGTGATGGTCCAGGTGTGATGGTCCAGGTGTGGTGTTCAGGTGTGATGGTCCAGGTGTGGTGTTCAGGTGTGGTGGTCCAGGTGTGATGGTCCAGGTGTGATGGTCCAGGTGTGGTGTTCAGGTGTGATGGTCCAGGTGTGGTGTTCAGGTGTGGTGGTCCAGGTGTGGTGTTCAGGTGTGGTGGTCCAGTCCAGGTGTGGTGTTCAGGTGTGGCGGTCTAACTGTGGTGGTCCAGCTCTGGAAATCATTCTTGTGGTCCCAGTACCAGGGAGATGGAGACAAGAGGATGCCTAATGCTTGCTGGCTAGTTAGTCTACACTACTCAGCAAGCCCCCAGATTGCACTAAGACATAATGTCTCAGAGAACAAGTGGATGACTCCTGAAGAATGGTACCCAAAGTTGACCCCAGACCTCCAAGTATACATCTGTTATTGTGAACACCCCATACATACATGTGAACATACACATAAACACACATACATATGCACTCACCTAAAGATGTGACTATATACATACAAACACACATATGTAAACACACACGCACACGCACACACACACACACACACACACACACAGAGAGAGAGAGAGAGAGAGAGAGAGAGAGAGAGAGAGAGAGAGAGAGAGAGAGAGAGAGAGAGAGAGAGAGATTTGGGCTTCACAGCCAGTCTGACCTGAGTAGACATCAGCTCTCTGCCTTTTTTTACTATGTGACCAAAGGGACATGGAATGACATAATGCCTGAGCAGGGTCACACAGGCTCCAGGAAGACATTGTCTGTGCAAACATCCTTTGAGTCTGCACAGAGGGCCACTCTGCCCTCTAGAAGCTTGGCATCTTGGAAAGGAATTATGTAAAACTTCCTTTGAAGATGGCTAACTTTCTTGTAATTCTAAGCCTTAACAGGATAAACTTCAGTTATGAGGAAAAGTTATCTGTTAGAACCTTTCATTCCCCCAAAAGAGCTACAGGCTAAATGAGACATTATCTCCATCAGAAGACCAAATCCGAGTCAGCCTGATCATGTGACCCTCACTACCTGGGCTGCTGAGGTAGGTAAACGGCTTTCTCTGCCTGCCTGGGCAGCTCTGGCAGCGTAGTGAGACCCCGTGTTAACAAGTAAGTAAACGATAAAGGAAGCAGAGGGCTGGGACGCAGCTCATCAGGGCAGGCCAAGTAGACAAGGAGGGAATGCCGGGAAGCTGCAGCTGTCTTCAGTGAAGGAGCCTTGGTCCCTTGCTGCTGTCTCTCACCATCTTTCCACCTTGTGCCCATTTCCCACAGCCCAGGTCACTACTCTGAGTGTCCTGGGGCTTCTTGCCAAGTCACCGAGCCAAATCACTAGCCATTTCCCAGAGGGTGAAGGCCCCAGCCCAAGCCTTTCAGTTTCATTTTGACTCCCTGGGACCCCTCGTTTGAGCCACTGTTTCTAGAAAGGCCTTGGTAGACTCTTGACACAGGAGAGGGACCAGCTCATCAGCCTGAGATTCCTAAAGGAATAAACGATGGGGTGGGGCATGGGGAGGACCCAGGGACAGCATAATGACACCTTAGAGAGAATGGGGGAGGGGAAGGATGGGCTTATGACCCTTTAGCAGTGTGCATTCTCTCCCCTCCCCCACCCCCAGAAAGAGTAGAATCTCACAACCCAGAGAAAGGTGCATGGGCATCGCCCACTTCCAGAGGCAATGCACCAGGGGAGAGTGGCAGATGGGTCACAGAGGCCCTGAGAAAGGCTCTGGCCTGGGCTCAGGGTGGAACCCAGGTTCTCCCACTCTGCTCTATGCAGGAAGCTCAAGGGGAAGCAGAGAGCCAGGCAGGAGGGGTTGTGGTCCTGCTACGTGGCCAGCCCTCGCCCTAGCAAACCAGCCAGGTTAAGTATATGGCCTTGAATCAGGAAGACCTGTGTTTTAACACCTGATGTAGCCTCTGTGAGGTTCTGTGCCTGGCCTTTACTCCAGTGGCCTCAGTGTCCCTGTCTGTAACATGGGGACAGTGGTAGAGGACCTTTTAAGTAATATATAAAATGCAGGATGAGTCACAGACCCTGACACGATCGTTACTTATTGGATACATGTATGAGAATGTCACACCATGAATCATTGATATGCATGGTTAGCATGCATGATATATAGTCATGCTTAAACAATAATAGTGCAGGTTAGGGACAGCTGACTTTGATAATCGGGCACCTTCATAAAGAACAGACAGAGCCTGACTCAGGAGGAAGGGGAAGTTGAAAGGTACAGATGACTGGCAGACTCACAAACCATGACCCTCAAAGCAGCAAGAGCTGACACTCAGGGATGCGATGGCTTAATTGTCAAATTGACTGATTCAGAATCATCCCGAAAACACCTGTGGATGTGTTCTCTGTGGATGTTTCCAGAAAGCTTTAACCACAGCGGGCAGACCCGCTCTGAATGTGAGCAGCACCATGCCAGGGGCTGGGGTTCTGGAGTGAAGACAAAGGAGAAATCCCAGCATTCGTCTCTCTCTTTCCTGACCGTAGACGCCACATGGCAGCCCTCTCAGGCGCCTGCCTCCATGCCTTCCCCGCTGGGACGGAGAACTGAGCCAGTGTAAACTCCCTCTCCTTAAGTCACCCTTGTCAGGTTTTATGTCCCTCAAGGCGAAGGGTGACTAACACAGGAATGGACCAGAGCGTGTGAGGTGATACTCTGGGTGCCATACTTGGTCCCCGCAGTTTCACCAAGGGCTCTAAGCAGAAGCAATGATGGGTGCCTCCATTTTGCAGAGTGAGAGACTGAGGCTCAGCCAGGGTCAGAGAGCCAGTGAGGAGCAAAGGCCTGAGCTCAGCTCTTACGTTCTGTGTCTCCCGACTCCCCGTCCTGGGAGACAAACATGTGAGCCAAAACACTCTTCTTGGAGACATACGTATGATGGCTGGTTCCCACTGGTCTTCTCAAGCTAATTCGATTTCTACTGCTGTGACTTGTCTCTCTGCAGAGACCCTCAGACTCTCCTACCTTGCGGGAGGGTCTGTGTTCTAGCGTTGGGTCAAACCCCGATGATCCCACAGGTTTTGAGTTAAGCTGGAAATAGTGTACACCAGCTACTAGGCACCTACAGCAAACAAGCAGATAAAGTCTTGTACTTGAGGGGGGAGATAGCTCACATGGGAAGACATGAACAATGCAGGCATGGGACAGCATCTAAAACAAGACAGCAATGACATGCTGAGTGACAGGGACTCCCTACTCTTGTAAGCACCAAGAGGGGCGACACCAGAGTTGATCTCTGTGAGCTCCAGTTGAGCCAAACTGGAGAAAGGATGGGCGCAGCTTCTGCAGCTGCCGTGGAGTTCCTGCAGGCCTGGGAGGCTGCCCAGCAGGCAGGATGTTGGCAGTATATAATTATGAGCATGCGTTTTGGAGATCACCCACTTGAAGCCCGGACTCGCTTTTCCACGAATAGAAACACTTCGCTTCTTGCAAAAACAATCGTGGGAATTAATCGTACCTCGTGTACATCTTTTCACTATTACACGTAAATTGTTGGGTCTGATTATCCTGATATGTGAGCGGTGATGATCATAATTATCCCAGAAGTTGAAGTGGGAATTGGATATGGTGATGATATGATGGTAGGGGGTGGGGGAAGATTGTGGAGATGGCGGGGATCATGGATGTTGGTGGGCATGGTGATGGTGATGATTATGGTAATGGTGATGATGATGGAGATGATGGTGATGATGATGGTGGTGATGGTGGTGATGATGCTGATGATGGTGGTGATGGTGATGATGGTGGTGATGGTGGTGATGGTGGTGATGCCGGTGATATCACATACTGAAAAGTCACCACTCCACAGGTATTTTGTGTAACACTTTATAAGCATGGTATCATTTAATCCTTACAAAGTAGTGGGACTCAGAATGGATCCCAGGCTGACATCTTTGCAAATTTGCAAAGATTCCAGCCCTCTGGAGTGCTGGGCTTGCATGTATGTGTATGCCACCACACCTGTCCTTATTACTGTCTTTAGGGCTGAAGTGTATTGTGTCCTTTTGTCAGTGGAAGGAAGGGCTGACTTAAGGGCAGACAGATTCATGTGGACTCAGAGTGGCTGTGGTTCATTCATTAGGGCAAGGAGACATGGTGGTGAGAGCACACAGAGCTGCGTGTTCATGTAACAAGAAGCAGGAAGTAGAAAAAGAGTCTGGACCAGGTCGGGCATGACCTTCCAAGCCCACCCTTAGTGGCCACCCACCTGTTAAAGGCCCCACAGCCTTCAAACTAGTACCCCCAGGTGGGGGCTAAATATTTAAAACATGAGCCTCTGGGGACACATCAGACTCTAACCATAGCAGTAAGTTTATTTAAAGACGAAAACTCCTCTTTATTGTGAATGGAAAGCAATACCCTTTGCCATTCACAAAGGATGGTCCGAAAACATAAATTAGAAGAAGCCCGTGATGAGATCCCTGTCCTATGTCTGTTGTCCATCTGCATCTGGGACTGGGTGAGCGTTTGAAGACACCCCTCCCCCATGAATGATCAGATGGAAGAGAGCTCTGCCTCTCGATTGTTTGAAGCACCCAGGTCCCTCCTAGCCTGTCCTCTGTGTGCTCTAGGCGCCAGGTCTAAAGTCTTCACTTCAGAGATGAATGCAGCACCTCCCTCAGAGCCAGGAAAGATGGGGTGGGGGAACTTGTTCTACAAAGTGGACCTGTGGTTTCCCTGTGTCATACACATCTGGGTCACTTCGGGGCTTGTCCCAGTCTAGCCTCAGAGATGCCACCTCTGCAGAGACTCCCAGAGAAGTTTCCAGAATGCACCGATGTTCCTGGGTGGAACCTGTGCTCTGATCTGTGCCTAGGAGTTCTAACCTTATATGGAGACAGACATTCAGAGCTTTGGAGAGAAGAAACATACTCTAACCTCTGTGTGGTTGGTGGGATGTTCTATTCAGTCCTAAGGTGCTGGGAGCCTGGGGGAAGTCACCTGACAAATAACTGTTGCAAGCTTGACTGGGGTGCACAGAATGCCAGGGGAAGCCAGAGAGGGTCTGTATGGAGTTCATGCAGCGTCTTGCAAGGGGTGCCCATCCTTCTGCATTAAGTGCTGCAATAACTTGGGGGGAGGGGCGGCATTATCCTTGGGCAGCCGGGCAATGTGGCGGGAAAGCAAGGCTGACTCCTGAAGTTTGTCTGGAAGAAATTCACTTGTACCCAGCACTCATCCTTAAGGTAAGCCTGAGAGCTTCCTTCAGGCTTTAGGCTAGATGAGAGACCACCTATGGGACAATGACTTAGGGGTTTGTTCAGGGCATGCCAGTTCATTCTCAACCTCCCAACCTAGAAAGTGAAATGACAATATTAGCTGTTTCTTCCCATTGTAAGACTCAGATGAAATAGCGTATGGGAAATGTTTGCTGGAGAGGCTGGTGAGTAGTTGGCTTTGAGTAGTTGGTGATGATGGTTAAGATGGGAGTGCTGTTTTTGGTGGTGGTGGTGGTGGTGGTGAATATAGACCACTATCCTCAGCACATTTCAGTGCACGAAGTTAACACAGATATTGTTAAAAACAATGTCTGCTTACTCCTGGGCCACCTAGGGTGGAGTCATGTGGAACCTTCTCTCCACAGTTAGCCATCTGGGTTGTCAAGGATCAGCGTTTTCGTCTGCTGCCTCCAATCATCTCACATACTGCTATCCATAGTGACTGGAGTTGTTCAGACCACTGGGGCATCTTATTTGCTCATCTATTTATTCCTTCACCTACCCATTCATTCATTCATTCATTCATTCGTTCTATTTATCCTTCTATCCCTCCCTCCTTTTGTCCATCTACCAGTTTATGCATCCATTTGTCCATCCACCTATGTACATATTCATCTTCTCCCTCTATTATTTAACCATCCATCCATCTGTTCACCCACCTATCCTTCTGTCATCTACTCACCCATATTTATAGCCATCCTGTCTATTCACCAGTCATCCAGCCATTAGTTCATGCACAGTCCTTCCATCCACCAACCATCCCTCCCCTTACCAGTGCATCCCTGTCTGTCTACCTATATTTATATCTATCCACTCATACATTCAGCTCATCTATCCACTCCATCCATATATTCTTTCTATTTCTCCATCCACCCACCCATCCATCCATCCATCCATCCACCCACCCACCCATCCACCCATCCATCCATCCATCCATCCATCCATCCATCCACTCCATCCCACCCACCCATCCACCCACCCACCCATCCATCCACCCACCCACCTACCCACCCATCCATCCATCCATCCATCCACCCACCCATCCATCCATCCACCCACCACCCACCCACCCATCACCATCCACCCACCCACCCATCCACCCATCCCATCCATCCATCCACCCACCCACCCACCCCATCCACCCATCCACCCATCCACCCATCCATCCATCCATCCACCCATCCACCCACCCATCCATCCATCCACCCACCCACCCACCCATCCACCCATCCACCCATCCATCCATCCATCCATCCATCCACCCATCCATCCATCCATCCACCCACCCACCCATCCATCCATCCATCCATCCACCCACCCATCCATCCATCCACCCACCCACCCACCCACCCACCCACCCATCCACCCACCCACCCACCCATCCACCCATCCACCCATCCATCCATCCACCCACCCACCCATCCACCCACCCACCCACTCACCCACCCATCCATCCATCCATCCACCCACCCATCCACCCACCCACCCACCCATCCATCCACCCACCCACCCACCCACCCATCCATCCACCCACCCACCCATCCACCCATCCACCCACCCACCCATCCACCCATCCACCCATCCATCCATCCACCCACCCACCCATCCATCCACCCACCCACTCACCCACCCACCCATCCACCCATCCACCCATCCATCCATCCACCCACCCACCCATCCATCCACCAAGCTATCCACCTATCCATTCATCTGTCCATCAAGCCATACAGTTAACGCATCCAACTTCCTTTTTCTCTGGCTTTCAGGTTAAAGTGCCACAACAAATGCACCAAAGAAGCCCCACCCTGTCACCTCCTGATCATCCATCGAGGAGGTAAGTATTTAACCCTTGTTACTCTGTAGTGGGCTCAAGAGCCCTCGCATCCAATGATCCCAGATATCTCACAATCCCTAGATCCTTGCACACCCAGTCTCTTTCTGCTGTCTTCCTTCTTCCTTCCTGCTGTCTTCCTCATGCATTGTGCACTCCTGTTACCCTATTGCTTTTCCGCTTGTCCTTCTGGTGCTTTGGTGCCTACTGGCTCCTGACCCTCCCTTTGTCTCTGGCCCTAATTCTCACTTCCTTTTCACTCCATTGCTTTTCCTTCACACTCAAAAGAAAAAAAAAATGATGCTGGCTGGGGCTTTTCCATTGTGTGATCCAGGCACGCTCAGTTGGTCTTGCAGAAGTGGCCTTGGGAGGAGTCTGGTGTGCAGGCTTTCTTTTGGGCTTGTTTAGGCTTGTTTCTTACTAACTCTTTTAAATTAACCTGTTTCTCTTTATCTGTTTTGTCTCAGGGCTTTTTACCTTTTACCTGCCTTTCTCTCTCTCTCTCTCTCTCTCTCTCTCTCTCTCTCTCTCTCTCTCTCTCTTTCTTTCTTTCTGCCCTGCTCCATTGTCTGGCTGGCTGGTGGCTGCCTGGATAGCCCTGGGGCATCTTCTTCTCTTTCTCCCCCATTTTCTTCCTTCCCTCTCCCTCCTCTACCTCCTCTCTCTCTCTCTCTCTCTCTCTCTCTCTCTCTCTCTCTCTCTCACTTTCTCACTCTTTCTCTCTCTCTCCCACTTATGCTCTCTGCCTGCCAGCCCCACCTATCCATCTACTGCCTAGCTATTGGCCATTTCAACTTTTTATTAGCTCAATCAGGTGCCTTAGGCAGGCAAAGCAATACATCTTTACCTTGTTATAGTAATATTCTGCAACATAAACTAATTTAACACATGTTTACACAGTTAAAGTGATGGTCCACAACAGGAAGAGTTCCTTTAGGCCATCTGTGTCCCATGTTTTGGGGTCCTGGGAGTATCTGGGCCAACTTGACCAAGCTGGCAGCCTTTCATGGTGCACAACCAGACCCATTCATCTGGGAGGAAAAAATGTTGCCCCGTCTGCCACAGACTCGGTAGGAGACAATTCTTTGTAAAGTCTCATAGCCCAGCTTGCAAAATAATTCCCTAATTTCTTGTCCTGTAGATTCATTATTTCCAGCCCCCCATGATCCATCCCCGGGGCAATCTCTTAAGTCTGTGCTGTTGGATAAGTAGCTATTAGGCACATCTGACTATTTAACTTGAGATTAATGAGAGTGAACTAAAAACACAAGTCCTATTACTCAGTCTCACCAGCCCTACTTCAGGGTTCAGGAGTCAAATGTGGCAGTTCCATTAGACTGTGACAAAGAGATATGGCAATTTCGTCACTGCAGAGACTTCTCCTAATGATGCTGTTACATGTTCTGAGATCAAAGCCTGCTCCTAAGATGCTGCTCCATATAGATATCCAGATGATCCTAAGATGCTGGACTATGTAAATATTCAGATGCTCCTAAGATGCTGGTCCATGTAGATGCCCAGATGCTCCTAAGATGCTGGTCCATGTAGATGCCCAGATGCTCCTAAGATGCTGGTCCATGTAGATGCCCAGATGCTCCTAAGATGCTGGTCCATGTAAATGTCCAGATGCTCCTAAGATGTTGGTCCATGTAGATGCCCAGATGCTCCTAAGATGCTGGTCCATGTAGATGCCCAGATGCTCCTAAGATGCTGGTCCATGTAGATATCCAAATGCTCCTAAGATGCTGGTCTATATAGATGTCCAGATGTTCAGATGTTACAGCCCAAAGAGCTCAGGCCATGAGCTCCCAACTGCCCTCTTTCTTTCTCTGGGGATAGATAATTAATAAGCATCTGTGTTGTGTTTTTTTTTTTTCCAACCTCCAATTTATGGTACTATCTTGTACTTGGCTCCCCCATTCTTGTCATGTAGGCTCTCCCAGACTAAACTGCCATGATATGGACTTTTTTTTGCCAACCCCCTGAAATAAATGTCAGGTATTTTTCTTTGTTTGGGAATTTTTCTGAAGGTCCCTGCTCTGTTCCCATCCCCCACCCTACCATCCTGTCTGTGGCAGCCATCATCTCCTTTCCCTTAAGCACACTCGCTTTCTTGTTCTTCCCCCTCTCCCTCTCTCCCTCTCCCTCTATCTCTCTCTCTCCCTTTCTGTCCCTCTCCCTCTCTCTCTCTCTCCCTCTCTCCCCCCTCTCCCTCTCTCTCTTTCCCTCTCTCTCCCTCTCTCCCTCTCCATCTCCCTCTCTCTCCCTTTCTCTCCCTCTCCCTCCCCCTCTCCTTCTCCCCCCCTCTGTGCAATGTTTTTTATTCATTCTTTGAGAGTCTCATACAATGTCTTTTGAACGTATTCACCTCCCCCAGCTCCTTCCATCACAGCCCTCTGCACCCTCCCATCCCTCCCCACCCAACTTGGAGATTTTTTTTTCTTTTCCCCATTGAGTACAGTTGGCCCAGCTAGTCTTGGCATTGATGCCTGCCCTTATGTGAGGTCAGTCTACAGGGGTCCCATCATTAAAGAAATGATCTTCTCCCTGGGTTTTCAAGGGAAGCCTGTACTTCCCTTTCAGGCCTGACCATGGTGTCTGTTCAATGCTTACTCAAGGCCTAATCATGGCTCCCCTGGTTGCAGGCCATCCCCTCCTGGGAAAGCTGCCCCCTACAGGGTAACTCCTTTCTTAAGGCAATGCACCTCCACGCCTCTGCTCTGTCTAACAAGAGTGTGGCTCAGGCACGTGTGAAGTGACTCTTCCCGGCCCACCCCAGAAACACCCAATCAGAACCTGCCCTTTGGAACTGGATCTGGTTGGGGGTCTTGTGTACTTCAAAGCCAGGAAGCAAATATAAGGACCTGAGTTTAGATCCCCAGAAGTCATGTCAAAATGTTAGGATGGCAGCATACCCCAATGTTGGTGTGGGAGCCTAGACAGGCCCATTCTTGAAGCTCATTGGCTAGCCAGCCTAGACCAGACTATGAGCTCCAGGTTGAGTGGCAGACACCATATCAAACAATAAAGGTAGAGTGAGATCAGCAATGGACTTGCTGTCAACCTCAGCTCACCATATTCACATCCGTTCACACGTGACACATCTACAATGACAAGTACATAAGTTAGTACACCGCGCGCGCGTGCGCGCACACACACACACACACACACACACACACACACACACACACACACACACACACACAGAGAGAGAGAGGGGGCGGGTATGTAACTAATACAAAGAACATAAACTCCACAGAGGTCACCCAGAACATTTGTCATGGTGATGCATGGCTATCATTTCTGGTGTCACCAGTAGGTTTCAAAATGGGATGTGAGCTTGGCTCTCCTGACATGACAAAAGCCAACGTGATGCTTAGACTCTCTCTCTTCACTGTTTTTACCCCTACGGACCCAGCAAGGTTAGTGCGAACGGAGTCCGTCCCCTGTGACATCAACAACCCTGTCCGGAAGCCAGCACGATACTCAGATCTGCATATAAGCCAGACGCTCCCCAAAACCAACAAAATCAACAAGGTAAGGTGTGGCTTTTATGGGGCTGGTGGTGGGGGACAGACAACAGTTGCAGATGGCATGGGGGAAGAAGAAGGGGATCGAGCTGGGGCAGGGCACTCGCAGTCATGGATGTTCCTGATTCTGGGTGGTTTGTGTGTGGTGAAGCTCCCAGGGCCGGCGGGAAGCATCCCGTGATCAGTTGGAGAGCTGCTCAGGGCAGAATGCATCTAGTTTAGAAATAGGCCCGTGGAAATGAGAATGGATGCGTATGGGGAGGACAGAGCATTGGGGTGGGAGGAGGCAGCGAAAAGGAGTTTCTGTGGGACTTCAGACCCTGGCCGCTCTGCCTGGCCGCTCTGCCAGAGCAGCTGTGTACACGGTGGTGGGTGTTCTGAACATCTGTTGAACTAAAGGATGGTGATCTTCTGGTGGGGACTTGGATGGATGGGTAGATGTCATTGGGGGCTCCAAGCAACAGCCAGATCCATTTCTCCTCTCTGGCAGATGGCCAACTAGCGGCCCTCTGTATGTCTTTCTGTCTGGCGTGATTACTCTATGTTGGCTTTGGTCTGTTGATATTGTCCCAGAGACAATTCTAACCCCATGGAATAAGCCAAGTTCTCATATGCCAAGAGGTGGTTTCTCAGGCCCCCAAAGCCTCCGTGTATTTTGTTGAAGGTAGATAAAGCATGGTGTTGGCCCAGAGATGGGGAAAGGAACAGATCTGTATGCGAATGTCAGATGAATATCTAGGTGACTGTTGACTTCCTCCCTGGCAACATGTGGGCCTTGCTTCCCTGCATTGGCTGTTGAGAAGACCCCCCCCCATTCCCCATCTACCTGCCTCCCAATAGCCAGAGTGGTTGATGAATGTTATTCAAAGGCTGCTTAAAACCCACCTGCTGGTTTTCTGATGGTTTCTGGAAGCAAATCTAATTTGTTTTTATTTATGTATGTATTTATTTTCTTGTGCGTGCGTGCGTGCGTGCGTGCGTGCGTGCGTGCGTGTGTGTGTGTGTGTGTGTATGTATGTGTGTGTGTTCATGGTTTTGCATATTTGTGGGCACTTGTGTGAGGATGCATGTACACATATGTGATGAGTCCAAGGTTGACTGACATCAAGGATTTCCTTGATGGCTCTGGTACCTTATTCATTGAAGAGTAATGCAGGGCTGGAGGATGGAGCTACTATTGCTACCCAGTTTGGTCTAGGGATTCCCATGTCTGTCCTTTGAAGCTGAGATTACAGGCAGACTCCACTGCTAATCCAGCACTTATGTGGGTCCTGGGGGTCCCAAATCTGGTCCTCTTGCTTGTGCAGCAAACGCTTTAACCACTAAGCCATCCTCCTTGTCCAAATATCTCTCTCTATATATATATATATTTCTGAGATGGGGTCATACTGTACAGCCCAGGCTGGTCATGAACTCGAGATCCTCCTGCCTCAGCCTCCTCAGTGCTGGGATTACAGGTGTGTTGTCAAGTCACGTTCTTCAGAGCTGTGTCACTTGGTCTTGCTGTCTGTGTCTGATGTCCCACGGTCCCCTCCGAAGCCCCGTCTACTTCCACTTTTCCTGGCAGCTAGTGGCCATCATTTTTTTTATTGCGGTCACTTTCTGGCTCTTTGTCACATCATGCCAGTGTTTGAAAGAGCCCGTGTTCTGGGTCAGGGCAAACTGACAGCCAGCCTTGTTGCCTGTGAAACTATAAACAAGTAACTTAATCCCTCTGGCCTGAAGTTGTCCTCTATCTAGAATGGACATGTTCCAGTTGTCTACTGCTATTCAACAAACCATCCCCAAACTAACAGGGTAATAACCACACTTTTATTATGCTTATAGTCTTCAGGTTGTCAGAGCACCATGGGGGTATGATTTTGCCCTTGCCTTAGACTATCCAAAGACTTTGTTAGGAGAACCCCTATACCTGGTGGCTAGTAGCATCTGGACTAGGCCAAGTTCAGCCCACTACTTGCTTTCATGTGACTCAAGCCACACCCACACTGTTTGTTGCTACTTTTACGCTGGGATGAAAGCAAAGTTGATGAGTCACCAGAACGCCTACATAAGTGAAAAGCTAAAGTATTTACCATCAAGTGTTTTACAGTTTTACAGGCTTCTTCGGTCACCTGTCTGGTGCCTGGGTTGGGGAGAGTCAAAGTCAGTGCCTGGCAGAGAAGTCAGCCAGAAATGGCTGCCTGTAGCCTCGCCTTCCCCCAATATGGCCACTTCATGGCATCTGTGCTTCGTACAGATGGCTCATGGGACCTCGGCAGTGTCATTCCCACCGTTTTTACTAAGGAGGCAACTGCCTGCAGGGCTTGCAGCTAGGCAAGGTAGATGCCAGTTGTGATGGGGAAGGGGCTTTGGGTCCCTGCTCGATGATGCTCACGGTGGCCGTTAAGCGCGCCGACTTGGGAGAGAGGTCCCTGAGGGAGCACTAAAGATCAGCATTTGAAAATGCTCTGTGTGCTTCCTGGCACATGGCAGATACCCAGGGAATCGGAATAAATGTTGTCTTTGATCTTGGGGCTTCATGCAAGATGTGAAATCCAGGGCCATTTATTTGGGTTGTTTCTGGAAGTCTCAGGGCTGGTCTCAGTGGATGAGAACTTGGGTAGAGTATGCAAGGCTATGGCTTTCGTCTGTGGCACTGTACAGAGAAGGGAGCCGGGAGAGAGGGTGGGAGGGAGCGGGAGGGAGGGGCCATGTTCTTCCAGAAGTGACTGTGCATGTCGTAGAACCATCTTTTCTTCTGTGATGTCATTGGGGCCAGGAGCTCAAAGCCACTCTGAGACCTTTCTGTCTGGCTTAACCAGCGCTTGGAGCCTCTTGATGTCAGATGGAACAAAAACACAGGTCAGATGGATGAGCCACAGTGACATTGTTCTGCTTGTCTGCCAGCGGGGACACTCAGGAAGGGACAGAAATTGACCTCTGTGCAGACAGCAGCTTTGCCACGGAGATGGACGGGCTCTCTTATCTGGCCGGGTTATTTTTTGCCTTGTTCTTGTCTCACTGGCTTCATGAAGATTCTTGTCATCAGACAATGATGTGGTCTGGAGACAGATTTCTCAGCCAATTTTCTCTGAAGAGTTCCTGTGTCCTCTCTGATCCAATCTGCCCAGGTTCATAGAAACCCTGCTTCCTTGCCTGGAAGGTTGACAGAAGGGAGACTTTGGAGTCATAAAGCTTGGGTGTGTAGCACAGCTCCTTAAAACTCGCTGCGTTGCTGTGTTTGGGCCTGTTCAAAGTGCATTTGCCTTAGTTTCCCCCTCTGTAACGTGGGCCAGGTGATAGGGAGGGGTGGTTGGGAGGATTGGTCCAACAGTAGGTGTTCAGGAATGAAGGGAGGGGAAGAGTGTAGAGAAGGCAGGAGGAGGAAGAGGAAACAGAGTAATGGAATGAACAGAGGAGGGAAGGGAGAAGGAAAAGTAGAGGAAGGAGTAGAAAGCTGAGGGGGAAAGGGGACTAAAAAGGAATAAGTGTGAGAAAGAGCAAGAGAAGACAGAAGAGGAAGTGATGGAAGCAGGAGGAGGGGATGGAGGGGACGGTGAGGGATGGGAGCGATAAAGAAAGACAGCATAAGGAGAGAAACCAGACAAGCAAAATCAATAGTGTCTGCCGGCTGCTCCAGGGACCAGCCCCCAGCCCTAGTCCCCTACACCAGGACATCCGAACAGCCATCTGCAGTGGCAGCAGAGGCCACAGCTCTGTCTGCTGCGAGCCTGGGCGTGGGAGATCCTGCATGCGGTTGCAAGGAACAGAGCCCCACCTACCCAGCAGCCAAGTGAGCGCTGTCGGGTAGCCACCGGCAGGAAGGCAGGAGCAGTCACCTCAGGGAGCTGGCTCTCTGAAAGCAGGCCTAGAGCACGGCCTCGAGTCACATGGGCTCCCTGACCCCAGCGACACCAGGACTTTGGTTTTATCTTTTAATTGTGTGAAAGTGGGTGTGTGCACATTAAGCGCAGGTACCGGAGGAGGCCAGAAGAGGGCGCCGGTTACCTGGGGCTTGAGCCACAGCTGTTGTGAGCCTTATGATGCGGGTGCTGGGATGTGAACTTGGGTCCCCTGGAAGGGCAGATGCACACTTTTCCACATCTCTCTAGCCCTAGACACTGTCATTCTAAAGATACTATGAAAAGGCAAAGAAGCTAGAATAACCAAAAAAGCATGTGTGTGTGTGTGTGTGTGTGTGTGTGTGTGTGTGTGTGTGTGTATCTGAGAAAACTGAAAATGGAATGAATTCTACCCAATTCCAAAACTGAATAAATAGCTTCAGAAATCACAACCAGAAGTTACAGCCAGTGGGCGAGCGGGTTCCGGAGAGGATGCTCACTATGAACCAACATGACACACCCTTATCACATGCTTGTCATGGTAAGAAATGATGGCACACCAAGCACTGGCTAGGACACGGAGAGAGCTGCTCACCGTGGACCGTGGGCATTCAACAGTGCAGCCACTCTAGAGGACCATGGATATTCCCACAAGCCTCTTTATAAATATGTACAGTGCCTTTATCCTCACACAAAGCAACCCCGACCAGGGTGCAACGGAGATGTCCCTCCCTGGATAATAACTCACAAACGGTGGCACATCCACACAGTGGCGTATTACTCATCCCTGATGAAGCCATCGTGGTAGTTAAGGTGCTGTCTCAAGCTGGGAGGAGGGCCCCCTGCCTCCTCCAGCTTCCAGAGGCTTCCGCAGCCCTTGACTGCTGGTGACAACACTCCAGTCTCTGCGTCCGACTTCATCGTTCTTCCTTTTCGGTGTTGGTCCTCTCCTGTCTTTCAGGAGGATATTCACCCTCAGAGTCAGGGCCCAGTCCTGTCTCTAGATCTTTGCCTCTGCCACATCCGCAGCGACCCACCCTTGTTCTGTCTGGGATTGGACCCTAACCTTCTAGGCAGCATGTCTTGCGGGAGGGCACATCCAACCCTCTCACCTGCTGCCCTAAGTCCAGTCAACAAGGGCATTCTGCACATGACTTTAAGGACTCCATCTTGCCCTTTCAGAGAAGCTGGTCTCAGGGCAAGACAGACAATGCAGGCCCCAGCTGCATTCTGGGGGTGGCAGAGGGGGAGGATGCTGCAGGCTCATGCCCACGCTCTCTGGAGCTATCAAGCTGTTGATTCTTTAATAAACACTTGGGAGGAGATGTGTCAGAGCACGGACAGTTCTCAGGGCACCTCAGCATGGGGCCTCTCCAGATCAAAGAGGCACAGAGTGCGTGGCTATCACCTCTGTAGATTTCATTACGCGGCAACCTTTCCTGCCTGGAGTTCAAGCAGCGGGCGGGAATGTGACTTCAGAAACACCCCTCCACATCTGGGTGGAACCTCTTTAAATTGACTTGTTCAAGTGGTGTGTGTGTGTGTGTGTGTGTGTGTGTGTGTGTGTGTGTGTGTGTGTGTGTGTGTGTATGTGTGTGTGGTGTGGTGTGTGTGTATATGTGTGTGTGTGTGTTGTGTGTGGTGTGTGTGTGTGTATATGTGTGTGTGTGTGTGTGGTGTGTGTATGTATGTGTGTGTGGTGTGGTGTGTGTGTATATGTGTGTGTGTGTGTGGTGTGTGTGTGTGGTGTGTGTGTGTATGTGTGTGTGGTTTGGTGTGTGTGTGTATGGTGTGTGTGTGTGTATGCACGTTCATGTTCGTGAGTGTGTGCATGTGTTAAAATATTCATGCACCTGTGGAAGGCACAGATTGACTTCAAGTGTCTTCCTTTGTCAATTTGTACATATATGGAGAGAGAGAGAGAGAGAGGGAGGGAGGGAGGGAGGGAGGGAGGGAGGGAGGGAGGGAGGCAGAGAGAGAGGGAGGGAGGGAGGGAGGGAGAGAGAGAGGGAGGGAGGGAGGGAGAGAGAGAGAGAGAGAGAGAGAGAGAGAGAGAGAGAGAGAGAGAGAAAGGATCTCTCACTGAACTATGCTAGACTCTGGAAGGGTCTAACAATAGCAGAAGGGCAGCCATGGCTGAGGAAGCTGGCTTGGGGAGCCCCTTTCCTGCTCAGCTTATCCTATTACTGTGTCTCTGTTCCCCCACCTGTCCCTGACCCCTGCCCTGTTTTTCTTCCCACAGGACCACATCCCCGTCCCTTACCAGCCAGACTCCAGCAGCAACCCCTCATCCACGACGTCCTCCACGCCCTCTTCACCGGCACCCCCCCTCCCGCCCAGTGCCACGCCGCCTTCTCCCCTGCACCCTTCCCCACAATGCACAAGACAGAAAAAGAACTTCAACCTGCCAGGTACCTCTCTGCTGGGGAGACAGTGGATACCATGGGGTGGGGGAGACAAGGGAGGGCATGGGTCATTGCCAAAGCCAACCGCATGGACCAATGATCAGAGAGCGTCAAGGAGGTATATACTCGGGACAATTGCCCTCTAATACCACATTTCCGCTTTAGAGGAAATGTAAAGGCAGAGTCACCAACTCCACTTGACAAGTGTGGAAACGAGGCACAGGGACTCCTAGAGACATGTTAGCAACGAGCTGATGTCTTTACCTGGCTAAGTCACAGGCAGAGTCGCCCACTCCAGAGTTGACAGTTGTCTGGCGAGACAAATTGGTTGATATTGGTGGCAGGGTGTTGTGCTGAGGATCTGAGGGACACACATCTGAACAGGGTTACTTCACAAGTACCAGCCCAGGTGCCAGACATGGCTCAGAACGGAAGGTCCTGTCTACCCTGCCCTCTCTGTGTGACCTGATTCTGCCGCCTCGCCTCGGTCTGGGAGAGAATGGTGAGACACTGACTCCTCACCCGCCCTTGTCCTTACACCTGAGAAGGGCCCCTCTTCTGCCCTCAGGCGGACCAGACCTCAGAATCTTGCTGCCTCCACCAGGGCCCACCAAGCCCATACGTGGGTTCCAAGAAGGCTGTGCCGACCGGGTCTCCCTCTTTACGCTTCCTGATCGAGCAAGGGCCGTTGAGCTGGCTCTGAGGGGAAGAAGACTCTGCCGCACAGGCACGAGGACCTAAGTTCAATTCCCAGAGTTCATGTTAAAAGCGTGGCTAGTGACACACGCTGGGAGTCCCAGTGCTGGGGAACTGAGGCGGGTGGATCTTGTGGGCTTGATGGTAGCCAGCCCAGCTGTAGCATTGAAGTCTGGGTAAAGTGACAAGCCCTATGTCCTAAAAGAGGGAGACCGACCCTGAGGAATGACACTTGAGGTTGGCTACTGGCTTCCACATACATGCGCACACAGCAAACACACACACACATTTATACACTCACACACTTATGTACATACATTTACACAGTCATACATACACATACATACACACACATACATATATGCATACACACATATACACACATACACAAACACACATACATGTGTTCACACACACATACACACATGCTCACATATACACAGTACTATCGGATTCACCTTCTGCGGAAGTTAGTCAGTCTGTGGAAATTTCTATTGAGACACTCGCACAAGAACACCAGGATCTGTGGCAAGGACATTAGTTATTGCAACAGCGAAGAACTGAAATCATGTCAAGTGCCCATTAAGAGAAGGGCCGAAGGCACCCGAATGATGCTGTGCCCCCGTGTGAAGGAACTCAGCACTCTGCAGAGATTTCCCAGAATGCAAAACCACTCGTCATGGGACTTAAGTGCAAAGAATGGCTGTTTGCAAAGTAACCGGCAAACTATCCTTCTGTTTCTTGTGAATTGTTTTTGCGTATTTATGCACACTGCATGTATAAAATCTGCCAGGACTGATTGGCTGTTGCTAATGAGCAGAGAGGTTGAAACACTTCCTTGTTTGTGGTGCTGGGGACTGAACCTAGGGCCTTGTGTGCAGGGCAAGCACAGTGTGACTGACATTCTCTTGCCCACGCGTGTAGCTCATAAGGACAGCGTAAGAATGGTTCCTCCCGGAGTGGCTGAGCCGTTTGACACCATCAGCGCATAAACACTCAGGAATTTCCTTTTGAGTCACTGTCCTCATACCTCTCTACCTCTGGAGACCTGGGGTCACTAGTCTGCACCCCACGCCTGGCTAACGAACAGAGGGCTTTTGCCTCACCCACTTTCTGCCATGTATATAATGGGAGTGGGTGTGAATCAGTGACACAGGCAATGGAAAGTGATACTGAAATGGAAAACAGAATGCAGTCTTCCAGAAATGCAGCCTGGACTCCCCTGCCCTAGCAGAATGTCCCAGGGTGACAGGCGGCTGGCTCTTTATGACACTCTTGATTCTGAGCTCCTGGAGATGTGAATGGAGCTCGGAGTGTGGCCGGCTGTATGCTGTTGAGTTCTTAAGGCTATGTAAGCTAATGCTTGGCTGTAACTATATCGCTAGAATTGATTAATCTAGAATATTCAGGGGTGTCCAAAAGGGTCTGTGAGGTTAATAGCCAATTAAATGTTCCTGGTGTCCTCAGAGCACATGGGGAATGAGATGTTAGCAAACCAAGTGTGACGTGTGCTGACTGGATGTTGGTGACCACATCTGGTCCATTGAATTGACCACTGTTTTCCATCATTTCCTGAGCCATCCCGCCCCATGGACAAACCTAGTGTAGGCCAGGAGGGAGCTGCTCTGAGCGCAGATGAATCTGGTTTCAGACCTCAGCTTTGTTTTGAGTGGTTATAGTGTCCCATGGCAAGAGGCATGAAGGGACTGCTGGGTAGAGCCTCCAGATAGCCTCTGTCTTTGGAACCATCCACACACACACACACACACACACCTTATATGAACACATGCACACACATATTCATGCACATACATACACTCACACACTCATGCACCTACATACATGTACACACACATAATACACTCATGCACTTACACACATGAACATACTCATGTATGCCTAAATACATGTATACATATTTATGCACACTCGTGCACTTACACACATGTACTTGCACATATGCACACACACATGCACTTACACATACGCACTTAAACACATGTACTTACATATATGCACTTACACAGTGTACACATGCACTTACACAATGCACACACACTCATGCACTTACACACATGCACACATGCACTTACACACATGCACACCACTCCAGGAAATAGAAATTTCTGGTGCCTTAAAAATGAAGAAACAGGGTAGAGTCTTCCTTTGGTGGATACAGCAAGGTTTCTTTCCTTCTTTTTTAGTTTCATGTATCTATACAATGGGTGGTTGGTATGGCCACCCCTCTTATTCTCTAGTATCCCCATTTATTTCCCTCTGAATCATTTCTTCCTACCTTGTCCTCTACTGGCTACATCACAGAGAAAATGGTACCCCTCCTCCAGCAAACACCTACAGGCATCGGTTCTCAGGAAAAGAGGGACTTCACGGGCACCTCCTCTGTCTGTGGGGGAAAGTTGGGGCCCAGTCTTGTGCAAGTGTCCACAGCTACTGTGTTTTCATATTGCCATGGCAATAGCATATCCGGATGGCAACATTTCATCAGACTCTTCTCCACTCTCTGGCTTTTTACTTCTTTCTGCCCTTTATTCTGTGTTGTTCTCTGGGCTCTGGGCTGTGTGTGTAGTGGTATGTATGATGTGTGTGAGTATGGTGTTTGTGTATATGTGTGTGTGTGTGTGTAGTGGTGTGTGGTATATGTGGTGTGTGTGTGTGTGTGTTCATGTGTGGTATGTGTGGTATATGAGGTGTGTGTGCATATGTGATGTGTGTGTGCATGAGTGTCTGGTGTGTGTTCATGGGTGTGTGTGAAGTTTGGTGTGTGTATGTGTAGTGTGTATATGTGTGATGTGTGTATGTGTGGTATATATGTGTGAGTGTGTGGTGTATGTGTGTGTTCATGGTGTGTGTGAGCATGTGTATGTGTGTGTGTACCCATGGCACAGTTTATATAGATGCCCCCCACATGGTCATTTATTAGCAGCACTTTGGCCAGATCTGAGTCTCTGTGTTAACCGCCACGTCACCCTCTAAGGGCTGGTAGGCTTTCTAAGATCCCACTGGGTCTCCTGCCCCACGTCACTGCATGATCATGGGGATCCATTTATTTGCTCACTCTCCAGCCCCTCCAAACATACACCAACACCTTAAGAACAGGAAACCTGACCGAGTCTTTTTATGCCCAACCCCAGCTAGTACCTATGGGTAGTACAATGCTTGTTGAATGAACAAAGAATGAGCTAATGACTTAAATCCTATGCACTTCCCAGGACTCTAGTTTCTCATCTTCAAATTGTCTTCTTGACCTTCCGTCTTTGAGAGGCACCTATTGAGTGTCCACTGTGTGTGCCACTTGAACAACCTGACATAGCTCTGTAGTGTTAGAATCTCACTGCCATGGTAACAAGTGACCCCAAGCTGAACAGCACAAAGGCATCCAATATTTCTGAGGTTAGAAGCCCTGAGCAGGCTTGGCACGGGAGCAAACTCCATGGCCCATGGCCCGTAGTTACCCCAGAAGCATTTCTTGCTTTTCCCTAGCTTCTGTGTTATTCTACCCAGACCTCTATCATCCCCTGAGTCCTGGCTGGTTTTGTGTGTCAACTTGACACAAGCTAGAGTCGTCAGGGGGGAAGGAGCCTCATCTGAGGAAATGTCTCTTTGAGATCCAGCTGTAAGGCATTTTCTCAGTTAGTGATCAATGAGGGAGGGCTCAGCCCATGGTGGGCGATGCCATCTCTGGGCTGGTGGTCCTGGGTCCTGTAAGAAAGCAGGCTGAGGAGGCCATGGGGAGCAAACCAGTAAGCAGCTCCCTCCATGTCCTTTGTGTCAGCTCCTGCCTCCAGGATCCTGTCCTGTTCGAGTTCCTGTCCTGATTTCCTTCATTGATGAACATCAATGAGGAAGTGTGAGCCAAATACACCCCTTCTTCCCCAAGTTGTCTTCAGTCATGGTGTTTCGTCACAGCAATAGAAACCTTGACCGGCACAACCTGTTTTCATTGATTCTCCTTGACTTCTGACTCCCCTCTTACAATGACCTTTATAATCACACTGGACTCATCCACATAGCCCAGGATAGCCCCTGTGTCAACAGCCCATTTAAACCCATCTGTAAATTCCCTTTGTCATATAAAGTCATGCAGTCACACTTCTCCAAGATTAGGACATGAGCAACGTTTATTAGGCCAGTCTTGAACACATGGTCCTCCTGTTTCTTGAAAAGAACTTGGCAATCGTCCCACCTTTACTATGGGTTGAGTCCCTCACTGTAGTCAGAGCCTGGTGGGGATGGGTGGCGAGATCATCTAGGCCCCTCTGAGATGTAGTAGTTTCCTGTTTTATAACTTTAGCTTTTTGCTGAAAAATGACTGCATGAGAGAATGTGAGGTTTATACAGAACTGGTTCCTGGACTCCTGAGCTGCTTTTTTTTTGGGGGGGGGAGAAGGTGGGAGGCAGAAGCTGTACTTTGTGACCTGGAACAAACCGTTTCCCAGTCTGTATACCCATGTTCCAGAATCAAAATAACCCCATTGGCATTCCAAGGCTCTGCCAGAAATGGGCTGAGCCAACAAGACCTTCCTCTCTCGTGTCCTAGCTAAAGAGTGACGATCTTAGTCACTCCTCGGTGCATTTCGCACCTACGTGTGTGCGGACTTGGGGCTCCTGAGGTGCTGGGATTTCCTTTCTGTCCGGAAGGAGCTTATTAATTGACTCCAGCCTCAAGGGGACTGTTTCATTTGCACCCCCAACAGACATCTAGCACTTGAAGCTATCTGGCTGTCTCTTGGATCTAAACCCTTCTTGCCTGTCAGTTAAGAGATCTGGGAACCCATTTTTCACCACCTGCTAATGCATTCATCCCACAGATCTGGGGCTGCTGGAGTCTCATGACTATTACAGTCTAAGGATGCTCGTGTCCATGCGATCATGCACGCAGTCTCCACGCATCCTGTCATGTGCTTTCATGCCACACCAAGCCCTGAGTGAGAGCTGCATAGACAGTTTTCATGTCTTGCTTAGGGACTCAGTGCCAGAAGAACAAATACACATAGTTGGTATAGGTACGGAGAGTTTTTTTTTTCTATCTTGGATCAATTGTATCTGTGACCCCAGATGTCCTCACTCAGAGCCCACTGTACACTTCTGAGGAGTGGCGGTCCCAGAATCATGGACCCAGAACTAGTACTGTCCCCATTTTGGGTGTGGACCCTGGGACATGGAACTGTTTGCTTGGATTTTACAAGGGGCCCAAGCAGAAGAAACAGTGTTAAAGGATCAGCTTCTAGACTCCAGCCCCAAGACCTGGGTCCTCACAGAGAGGAGTCAAGTGGCGGTTAGCAGTCCCCATCTCTGAAGGTAGTCACGTTGCGTTTGGCCCTGGATTCTGCAGTAGCTTGTGTATGGCCCTGTCTCTGTCAACCACTGAACTTACTGTGGGGATGTAAGCTGTCTGACCTGTGCAAGTAGCAAATTAGAAACCTTGACCTTTGGTGAGTGGACCAGGTGTAGAGTAAGTTGTCAAAGCAATCAGCAAGTAGGGTTCGGGAAACATCTTTTGTATAGTTATTCTTGCTAAACATAGAGATTAGTCCATGCTTATGGTAAGTGGGGAAAAGCCTGCTCTCTGAAAAAGCAAAAGAGAAGGGAGAAAGATGTTCACACCCTAATCCCCAAGCCTGTGCCTGCTGTGACAAAAGGATCGGGGCAGCTGGGATTGGATCACAGGTTTTGAGGGGCACAGATTATCCCGGAGTATGCTAAATTCAATCCCATAAGGGGCAGGCAAGAAGGCCAGCAGGAAGTGACAAGGCTGAGATTGGGGAGAGTTGCTGGGGAGCCGAGAAGTGCTAGGGTGTGGCTCTCTGGGGACCATGCTTGCTGGGGAAGAAAGACCACCTGTCACCAAAGACTTGGGTTGGCGTCTCCAGAGAGCCCAAAGCATCAGACACCTTGACCATGGCTCTGTAACACTCGATGGTAGAGCAATGGTTCTGAGCCTTCCTAATGCTGTGACCCTTTAATACAGTTCCTCATGTTGTGGATGTTGTGGAACAATACAGCTATTCTGTAACTGTAATTTTGATGCTGTTACGAATTGCAGTGGAAATATCTGATAGGTAGGAGGTCTGATATACAACTTCCAAAGGAGTTGCGGCCCACGGGTTGAGAACCACTGCTGTAAAGGGGCTTGTTAGTGTGGAGTCACTACCATTCATTACCATTTTGTTGTGGTACAGAGAAAATAATTCAGTGCAAAGTTTGACGCTGAAAATTTGCATGAATCATCTGTAAAAGCGAAGGTTACTTTGGATTATAGCTTTGTGGTGTGTGTGTGTGTGTGTGTGTGTGTGTGTGTGTGTGTGTGTAAGTGATGTCACTGTGGCCTGATTTTAGGGGGTGTAAGATGTCAAATGGTTGGGACCCACATGGTCCTACTCCCTTATATTCATGGTGTGTTCTGAAGTGTGGGCACTCTGGGGGTGGACAGAGAGTGGCTGTCCAGTGACGATAAGAATGAGGCTTGGTACCCAACAAGACAGTGCTCAGTGGTACTCACGCCGGTGTTCTCTGTCTTTTGCAAGCTTCCCACTACTACAAATATAAGCAGCAGTTCATCTTCCCAGGTGAGTGTCCTGGGGGCTGGCCCTCTGAGGAGCAGGGACTGCTGGGGCTGGTGGAAAGCGGTCAAGAGCAGAGAGGAGACTAGTGGGGTCCCCACACTCCAAGGTAACACCTGGACATGGAAGAGGTAGGGGTAGGAGATCCCAAGAGCACCCAGGGACAGCAGGGTGGAGGCCCAGGGGTCAGGAGGTCCAGCAAGTCAAAGGGGCCTGAGCTGGACGGAGATGTGAAGGATGGTCCCCTTGACCCACAGGGGACTCAGGATGAGGAGGATTCAGGGATGGGCAGTGGACGCTTAGGCATCCTGTCCAGATGCCTTGGCGGTGGGGATGCGCATGCAGGATCCTGTCCAGGCATCTTGGCGGTGGGGATGTGCATGCAGGATCCCTAGATTGCTGGTCCGTCTCAGCGGGTGAGGCAGGGGGGAAGGAAGCTGGCCAACACTGGAATCCTTAGCACAGGGTAGAGTTGCTGGCTGCTGTGTCTCTCGGGGGTAAGGGTCAGGGGTTCTAGGTTTCGTCTCTGAGCATCTGCCCTCTGCCTCCCAGATGTGGTGCCTGTACCAGAGACGCCCACACGGGCGCCCCAAGTCATCTTGCATCCGGTCACCTCGAACACAATGTAAGTGACCTCATCCCCTACCCCAAGCTTTGGTACCTTCAGCCTTCTTTGTTCCTCTGCTGTCACTTTTCCTCAGACCCGAGGGAGATGAGTGGGGGACAGAGAGACACAGGGCACGACTCAGCAGGAGGGGACTGGCACCCCAAGCTGAGAGGGAAGTGACTTGAGGCAACATTAGCCCGCACAAGCCAGCCCTTCTTGTGGCTCTGGTCACCCATGGCAACTACAGTTTCTAGAGGTCACACCAGTACCTCACAGGGCCCTCCTCATGATTCCAGACAACTGTCCCAGGCAACAGCTAGATTTATACCATGCCCCCTTTTAAAAAGTGTCCTTTAAGCTGAGCCCAGTGGCACCTGTTTGTCATCCCAGATGCTTGGGAGGTGAAAGCAAAAAGACAAGTTCAAAGCCAGCTGGGACAACTTAATAAGGCCCGGTCTCAAAATCTGAACACCTAAAATGGGCTGGGGGTGTACTTTGGTTGTGAGGGTATAGATTCAACCCCTGGTCCTGGCGGGTAAGGGGAGTGAGAGGGCAGGGACAGACAGAGAGAGAGAGAGAGAGAGAGAGAGAGAGAGAGAGAGAGAGAGAGAGAGAGAGAGAGAGAGAGAGAACGATAAAGGAAATACATAGTTTCATCTGGGATCAACAAACCCTAGCCTGTCAGGCAAATCCCACCTGTCACTTACTTTTATAAGTAAAGTTTTATTGAGACACTGCCATGCTAATGTATGCACAGGGCCTTGACCGGCTGCCTTCTCAGTACAGCAGCAGGGTGGAAAGGTGGCAAGGAAGCATATGGCTCCCCAAAGCCAAAAATATTGACTCTCTGGCCCCTTCCAGACAGAGCTTCCTAGCCTCTGTTATTTATACCACCGTAAAATAGAACAGGAGCTAATTTGGGGGGATTTAGAATATTGTGTGAATAAGGAAGGGAGACTCGCCTTTTGGGACTTCGTGCTGCTAGAATGTCTTCGTGTGCTTCCCCACCCTGTTCATGTGTCTGTGGTTCATGACAAAGGCAGTTACGATCCTTACAATCCTGCTTTACCTTTAATGCAGGGACACCGATTTTCCCCTGTGGTTCTGGGCTCTTCATTGGCAGTGTCTTACTGACTAGGGAATGTCACAGTCCTGTGAATTCAGATCTCCCTGCAGTAAGCAGTGTGGCCACATGTGTCTTGGTGCACACCCCTCCCTGGACGGGGACAATTTGGGGACAATCCTTCCCTTTTGTATGTGTGCCCAAAGTCTGGGGCATGCTGGGATGTGATGAGATTCACATCTCCCATTTCTGCGTGCTTCCCCTTTCTCCTGGCCTTCCTAATGGCTCCACCCCACTTGACCTGCATCAGGGCTCCACCAAGCTCCAACGGGGTGCTTCTTTCAGATCAAAGGAGCAGTGTCTTGCCGGCAGGCACGTTGCTGACCTAGATCTCTGGGTCGGTTCTCTGCTGCCCACAAGCCCGCTCCACACTTTGTACAAGATGAACTCCAAGTTATTAACGGCAGTCAGGGTCACCGTGGCGGTTCGGGGAGCTGCTTGCGATGTGTTTAAATATGTGAGGAGTGATGGGCAGGAAGTCAGTGAATAGACCTGGCAGCTGGAGTCCCACCCTGAAACAGAAAGGAATGGGCTTGCCCTAGGGTGAGTAGAGGAGAGGGACTCCTGCACTGTCCTGTTTTCTTCACTGTCCCCATGCTCTCTCATCCTACTTCCGAAGGCTACGCCATAAGTAACTGAGTAACACAATGGTCCCCCTCCTGTTTAGCTGAGTCGGCAGGGCCCTTTACTTAGGGATCTGAGGGGCTGGATAAGAAACTCCTCCCACAATAGGGCAGGTGGGAGCTGCTAAACTCCCACTGGGGAAATATAAAGAAGACACGGTTTTCCTGGAGAAGGCTTTGTCCTACCTCTTTTGAGTTTTGTATGCAGTCTGTTGCCAAGCTGCTGTGCTCCCACTGCACCCCCTAAACACACATCCTTAAGCGTCAAAAGCTCCCTCCAAACGCCCCTGTAAACATTTACAATTCCCCACATGCCCATCACAGAACTACAAATTTGATAGTGCCCTCAGCCTCAATACACAGCCCCGTTATATGGTTAACGCACAGCGCGTCCCTAATGCCCTTGATGTGTCCACGCCACTCAAGGCAAGCCCTACTACACATCCCATCATCCCTTGCATTGCATTGCATGCACAGAAACCCACGGGTCGCAACTGTAGCTTTTGAGCTTTGTATGTGTGACACAAACTCACGCCCGCATCTTCCCACCCGGCCAAGCCCTTGTTTTCTGTACATTACCTCGATTCCACGAGATTGGCCAAGTTCAACTTCAACACCGTTGTCTTGGTCACTAATCCATCGCTGTGCAGAGACACCATGGCCAAGGCAAGTCTCATGAAAAAGAAAGCATTTCATCAGGGGCTTCCTAACAGTTTCAGAGGGTTGGCTGGTTACCGTCAGGGTGACACGCGTGGCAGTAGGCATGGCAGTCATGATTCTGGAGAAGTAGTTGAGAACTACATTCTGATCCACAGGTGTGTGTGTGGGGGGAAGGGGGAGACAGACAGACAGACAGACAGACAGACAGACAGAGAGACTGGGCTTGGTGTGGGCCTTTAAAACCTCAAAGCCAGCCCTCAGGGACATACTTCCTCCACTGACGCCACACCTTCTAATCCTTTCAAATAGCTTGGCCCTCTAGCATGCAAATGTAGGAGCCTATGGGATCACTGTTATTTACACCATGACAACCATGAACTTCCAAATGTGCCCAGGGAGTCTCTTCCCTGGGAATTCACAGTGCACTCCCTTTACTCAGCTCGCTGGTAGCTGACGGCCCTTTGTTGCCTTCAGCTCCTCCTTAGCTCTTCCGGCAGTGAAAAGGCTTTCTTCCCTCTGTGGCGGGAGTCTTGGCGCCTCTAACTCTAGAGTCTCCTTAAAGGCTTGCCTGGTGCAGAATTCTAGATGCATGGATGAATTAATTTTTTAAAAACGAATGAATGAACAGACAAATGCATTGATATTAAAATCCTTGTAGGACTGAAGATCTGCTTCAGCACCTAAGAACCCTTGCAGGGGGCCTGAGGCAGGGGCTGATGCAGAAGCCATGGAGGGTGCTGCTTACCGGCTTTCTTCCCATGCTCTGTTTCCTTTATTACACAACTCAGGGCCATCTGCCTAGGGGATGGCACCACCCACAGTGGGCTGGGCCCTCCCGTATCAATCATTAACCAAGAAAATGCCCCACAGACTTGTCACCAGGCCAATGTATTGGAAAACGTTTCTCAGTAGAACTCCCATGAACTTCCCGAATAACTGTAGCTTGTTTCAAGTTAAAAACAAAACAACAAAACACACACATACAAAACAACCAGCCATCGCAGGCAGGTGGCCCATAACCCCTTGTAACTCAAACTCATGGGCATCAGCTGCCCTCTGACTTTGATAGGTGCACACACCAACACACAGACACATAATTAATAATAAAACTAAATCTTTTGTTTAAAAGACCCTCTTAGGAGATTCTGAAGCTGAAGTGTAGAAATGTGATTTGTTCCTTCCCAGTGTACGTTTAGACCTTGGAGAGTTCCTCATCTGTGACATTTTTGCCCACTTAAAAAGACAAGGCTGTTCTATTAGTTGGAGCCATAAAGAAAGCCCTGAGCAAACCAGGGAGATTTCTTTTAAAATGATGGTCTGGTGAGCCCTCCCCATGCTCAGCTGTGCATTGTTTCAGACCCAAGTGTTGAAAGGACAGAAGGTTTCGTGGCCCCAACTTGCCATTTCGGGCTCCTGAGTGTGATTCACCCTAAATCCAGAGTTGTAAGGGTCACGGGTATTTTTTCCCCTCTCTCTGATTTACAGCTTGGAAGGAAATCCATTACTTCAGATTGAAGTGGAACCAACCTCAGAGGTAAGAATTGGAGACCGGAAAGGTGGCTTTGGCTAGAGGTTGGCAAAGCTGCCCCATGTCCTTGATGACACAGAGGGATCGGGGTAGGGAGGAGGGGGGTAGTGGCTGTTTGATGGATGTTCTCACTCTAGGACAATTGAGGAGCTGTGGCTTCTCCAGGCGCTGAGCCTAATGGGCCGTTTGACTGTGTTCATCCTGGCAGAGACGGTTGGATGGAAATTGGCCTGTGATTTGCATTTTTAGGTTAAAAAAAAAATTAGCTCAAGGCCGGGGTGAAACCGGAAGGGGGATGTGCCCCACTGCCTTCAAAATAACATACAGGAGCAGGTAGGCGTCCCAAGGATGCTGGCAACACAGTGAGGAAGTGTGGGCTTCCTTTCGTCTGTGCTAAGGGAGCAAAGAGACGTCCTGGGGAATAGCCATTGGGTCTGCCGTCTCAGCCCCACTGTGTGCCCTGAGCTAAAAGGGCTGGAAGCAGGGCTCCGTGAAAGAGGCCCACATCCCGTTCTGAGACAGAAGCAGTCACTAGACCTGATCCCGGGAAGCTGACACTCCCTGCCTTGATTTCCCTCGGTGTCACAGTCAGCTCATACAATACACTTAGGGTCCGGTGAAGAGGTCACTTTCTGAGGCCACCTTACCAGGGTCTCTAGGGCTTCACACAGGGTCTGGCATCTGCTCCCACCCCCCACGTTATAAAAGAGTCTAAAAGGCAAGACACCCCTGAGCCTAGATATCCCCACGCCCTATGCATTCCCCCTCTTTGGATCACAACCAACCCCAAGAGTCATGTGTTTGAAAAGGTAGGCCTCACTGCAAATCTGGTGACACTTCAGCTCAGTAGATCTAGATGGGGCCCGAGAAGCTGCATTTTTCTCCAGCACCCCTGCAGATGTTTGATGTAAGCAGCCAGGCATCAGTGGGAACTTCAGAACTCATCCCCTTCATTTAAAACTTCCCCCCCTGGAGAAAATTCTCATCTTACTTCACTTTATAGGGAGACAAGGAGAGCTCAGAGAAGTGGACCAATTTCCCCAAGGCCACACAGGCCAGAGGCCCACTCACTGGGTCTGAGTGTTCAACACATGGTCTCAGCTATCTGCACAGATGTCTGCCAGCCCCCTGGTCTTAGATGAGCCACAGAGCTTGGACCTATGGGCCCTGTCAATCTCTGAACCAATTCTGAACTCCTTGGAGGAGGCCAACAGGCAACCCAATCTGATGGTTGTCCCATGTCACACGAAGAGACACACAGTACACCCATCTTTTAGCCTGCTGTTCCTTACATTCACATGCTGTCAGTCAACTCAAAACCAGTATGGTGGGACGCTAAGCTGTCCCTCTGCTTGGCTTTGATCCAGAGCAAGAGTGAGGACCTCCCAGGGTAACCAACATCCTAGTTTGCCCAGGATGCGTCCTGGGACGTGTCACTTTTCAGTGTGGAAACTTCACAGTCCTGCCAAACTAGGATGGCTGGTCGGTCCCCTTGGCATTTCTCCTCTCTTAGCATAAGGCAGTGGGACCACGGGACTCTCCTTCAAGTCCTTCTTTGTGGTAGAACTCAGGTCCAAAGGTGCCTGGAACACAGCTGTGTCTACATATTTAAATCTGGAGTGTGTCCTGGCCTCCACCGCACACATGGTACCCAACAGTCCCCTAGGGAGGTTGGAGCTGGGGTGGCCATGGATTTGATCTCTCTCCCACTCTGGCCACAGAACGAAGAAGGCCACGATGAAGCCGAGGAGTCTGAGGATGACTTTGAGGAGATGAACCTGTCCCTCCTCTCAGCCCGGAGCTTTCCACGCAAGGCCAGCCAGACCAGCATCTTCCTTCAGGAATGGGACATCCCCTTTGAGCAGCTAGAGATTGGTGAGCTCATCGGGAAGGGTCGCTTCGGGCAGGTGTACCACGGACGCTGGCATGGCGAGGTGGCGATCAGGTTGATTGACATCGAGAGGGACAATGAGGACCAGCTCAAGGCCTTCAAGCGGGAAGTGATGGCCTACAGGCAGACCAGGCATGAGAATGTGGTGCTCTTCATGGGGGCCTGCATGAGCCCGCCCCACCTGGCCATCATTACCAGGTCAGTCCCTTCGGCTTCCGTGGGAGCTTCTCGTGTCTTTTTTCAGGCTAATAGTGTCTTCAGGTCTTCCATCCATGGTTCACTCAGTCTTTTAAGCCCCTAAAAATAATCTGCTTTCAGGCTTTTAGCAATGTCTGGAAAGAGCACTGCCTTGGGACCCAGAAAAGCCATGCCTGGCTGTACTCTGCATGGGTGGGTCTCTGACTCTTCTCCTTCATCACATGAAATGAACAGATTGCTTTAGGCACAGGTCAGCCAGGTTGTGTCACAGGCCCAGTGGGATATGTCAATCAGCCTCAAAGGCTGCACAGGGTCTGTCTTAGCAAGTTGGTGCTGCCACTGTCACACAAAAGCAGCCACAGACGATATGTGCATGGATTGGCATGGCAGCGTTGCAATAAAACTTTATTTATAAACCCAAGCGGTGGGCCAGATCTGCCCCACAGTTTTATCTAAGGTGCAGATGGCTATGATTGTGGCTCTCGATGGTTCACAGAACGTTTGCGGGGCTGTTGCTGCTGTTGCTCTGAGTGCTCAGCATTCATGGGCTGCAGGGGTCTGGTGGCAGGGTCAAGGGGAGGGCAGTTAATAGAGATCAACCTTTAAAAAATGGTAAATGACACCCAATGTAAAGCCTTGGCCTTCATGCGCATGTAAACTCACATGCATGAACACCCACAAACACATGAACTCATATATATGTATGCAAAAGAGAAAAGAGACAATTTTAGAAAATCGAGGCAGCATAGGCTGAGGTTGAGCAGCTGTGAACTAGTCATCAACTTGTTTACTTGTTTCCAAACCCTCCCTCACTGTATTAGTTGGAACCGACTACAGCTTTGGAATTGTGGGTGTGGCCTGGGATGTCAAGGGGAGCCGTCAGCTTCCAGGACACAATTGAAGTGGTAGAATCTCACTGGGTAGAATCTCACTGGATAGAATCTCACTGGAAGTTAGTCCCACGTCATGGACGGTGTTGGAGAAGGTGCTGCAGGTTTCAGAAGAGGCGGTGTGTTTTCAGTCTGCTCCTTTGAGTGTGTTTATTAGCCCGCAGTGACAGGAGAATTACCACCTCATCGTGGAATGTGCAAATGGTGGGCAGACTGGGGCTTGTGTATCAAATGACAGTGCCTGTGGAACTTGGGGTGGTGGTAGAGGCCTTTGCCTCTCCTTAAACCAGTGTGAGAGCAGGGACTGTCACGTCCACCCAAGACAGAAGTGGCTCTCAAGTCATCGAGGTGGGGAGCCGGCTGCAAACGCTTGATAAAGGACCAACTCCTCGCCAGCTCAGTGGCTTCCCTCTGTCCTGGGGATTGTTGTGGGCTGAGTTCTGTCCTGTGGCCTGACTCCACTGGCTGGCTGCATTGAGGATCTGGTCACTTGTCTGCTAGTGGGTGGGTCCCCTAGCAGCTAGGGTGTCTCAGTTCTGCATCAGGTAACGTCCAGCTCTGGTCTTTCCCGTGGTGGCTTCTGTCAAAGGCGCAGACTCTTCAGGGAGAGGAGGATGGATGGCTGCTGTTACAGCCCTCTTCAGCGACTCCCCTCTGCACACTGCTTCTCTCTCCAGGAAGTTAGGAGCCCCTCACTTGAGATACACAAGTCTGGTGAACCATGGACCTCAGTGACCCACGCCTTCTGTCCTCCCTCCCCCACTTCCCAAAGAGTGGCTCATTGCACACGTACAGACCCCATCAGCAGCTTCTGAAAATGAGTGGCCATTGTGAAAATGTCCTGCTTACCCCTCAGGCCCAGCTGTGCTGCAGACAGAGCTCTACCCCCCACCCCCGCGCCATAACAATCCATAGATTTAACAAAGCACCTACCTTTTGCTGGCACCATGATTAAAAAAAAATCCCTAGTGGCTTTGGGATGTATAATTGGTCTCTGAAGTGTCTAGTGTTTTGTGTGAGGATACAGATGAGCCCTAAAGAAGGTAGCATTTATCCCCCAATTATTGTGTTATTACATATTTGTCATGGGGAGAGGTTAGTGAGTCCCCCATTTAGCTCCATCTACTTGTTGGTCCTTAAGAGTACCCATCTGAACGTCCTATTTGCAACCAGATATCTGAGCACTTGGATTAATCACCTGCATCCGTGTGACTGACTGTTAACAGTTGATTTTTGGATGCTAGCCAACTGACTAGAACAATTTGGGGGGACCTTGATTTTATTTTTACAGGGAGAATATGACCAGATAATTGCCTGGCATATTCTAGATAAATCCACAATGGTGTGTTCTAGCCAATTACTTAGTAATTATCATCAGAGCTAACAAGTATTTCAGAGCTTGCTTTCCTTGTAAAGCCATATGCTTGGCTCTCGAGAAATGAACATTAACTAGCCAGTTATCCAGTCACTATAGCTGCAAACAATTCCAATCTGGATGGCTAGATTATTTCGTGATTGGGCCATTATGGGATGGCTGCCAAGCAGTCGGCAGCCTGCACAATTGTTCATGCTGAAAACTCCAAATGGCTGCGAGGGGCCAGTATTGAGAGGTTTGATTGACACTGCCCACAATCCCTCAGCCCAGCTGCCGGGTTCTCCAAGCCTCAGTTTCTACATCTGTGGGGTGAGTGGGCTGGAGCAGGTGTTTGTCCCAACTCTGACAAAACTCTTGGGATCTCTGGGAGCGGGCTCTGAGACGCAGTTGGGAAGAGCCTTGGGGCAGCAGCTTCCTGCAGTGGCCTGTCAGGCCTCACACCCCGCTGAGGAAGTAAGACCACTCAGGTGTGCAGACCCGTCTACACTGGTGTATCTCACGCCTAACAAGCCACCCTGACTGTGTGGCATCAGGCACACCCCTTACAGCTATGGAGCTTGGGTGGCACTCACTAAGCTGCCATGGAGTCTGGAAGACCAGACCCAGCTTTCTGCCTTTTTCACCATGACTTTTAGCTGCTTCTCCCATCTTAAGGCCAGCATCTTGCTTCCGTGGTTATGTCAACTGCTTTGGTCAGACCTCTGGTTTCCCATGTGATGGGATGGTTACAGTTAGGGCCCACCCAGATACCTCTAGCACTTACCCGCAAAGTCCCCTTCTGCCATCTGAGGTAGCAGTGGGGGTCTCCAGGGCCTAAGTCACTCTGGGGGCCATTCTTAGGCAAAGCATCACTGAGCTAAGATTGAGGAGCTAGTCATCAACAGAAAGGGGGGGCATAGCCCAGCAGGGGGTCCAGCAGGTACAAAGGCTCTGAGGCAGGAAGTAGGGAGCGATGAAGGAGGGGGGAGCTAGGAAAGGGTTACAAGGTGACCGCAGGACCGCAAAGGCTCTGGACAGGAGCGTGGGGGGAGAAACCCCGGTGGCTGTGTTCACTGCACTGGGGGCCCTCACAGGCATTGGCCGCTGAATCTTCTTGCACTCGGCTGGTTGATTCAGGGTGTCTAAACTCCCCGTTGTGGAGTAGTGGCCGCCAGAGGTGAGCAGCTCGGGTACCATCTTGGATGCTGGCTTGACATTTCCCACCTGTGTGGGCACCCAGGAAAAATGACCCAGGGTTCCTCTGCTCTTAGGACACCTTGCAGGGATGGTGGTAAGAGAGGACAGGAAATCGGGGTGATTTGCAAACACTGATGGAAGGGCTCAGTGTGTGTGCCCCGGGGAGGAGTTTTTAAGATGTCTCATTTGGCATATGTCATCAGTCCCGTCCCCAGATTCCAGAGTCTGGAGGTGACTTCTCAGCCCTGTGACAATGACTCGGGATCAGGTAGCAGTGGGATCCCAGGGGCTTCCTTTGCAGCTCTAAATCCAATAAGCAACAGGGGTTCATCCGCGGATAATTCATGTCCAATCCCAAATCTCCTGTTTCTCAGGCTTCCAAATCCAATCACACCACATTGCCAAATGTGACAGATAGGCAAACGGGGCCACAGTCTCCCGCAGCCTCACAGGGGGACAGTTCCCTGTGCTCAGATGGGATTTCATCTTGCCCCTTCCCCCCTCCCCCATAATTTGGGGGCCTTGTGTCTTTCCAGTTTGTTTTCTTTCTTCGGATTCGGACCAGTTTGATTGTCCTTAATATAACATGCAAGAAATGGGGGCCTGAGCCATGAAGATGTTACACCCCTCCTACCCGCACTACCCACCCCCACTTCACACCAGCCAGTGGCTTTGGCTTGCTTTAGTGCTTAGGAAGGCTGAATTGCTTTTCCTTTTATGAATCTCAGCTGAAAAGACTTTTTGTCTGTGGTTGCCTTTAATTGTGCGCGCAGGACTTTTGTGAAGGAAGGCGCTATAAATGTCCGTCGTTATTAGCACTGGTGGATTAGCATCCTCTTGTGTATGTTTGCGCATGCGTGGCTGTTAACAGTCACGTGATCTGCTGAGGCCTCGGCCTGGCTAAGGATCTGCCTTATTTCTGGTCACTGCTCCCTCATGTCTCCAAGATGCTGGATTCGTGTGTGTGACAGCTGACATCACTTCTGAGACTTTTTGTCTTGCTGCCTAGGAGATAACTCACTGGTTGTTGAAAATAAAGAACAACTCCACACATGTGTGATGGGGGGCGGGGTCTTTGCCAAAATAGGTACCAAAAAAAAAAAAAAAATCATATGTTGGCCAAGGTCATGGTAACCGCTCCAACAGGTAAGATTTAAAATAGGAAATGCTCGGGGGTGGGTGAAGAGGAGAGCGAATACCCGAGTTTGAGCTGTGGAATCCATGTAAAATTGCCCGATGTGCAGATTATTCTAACACTGGGGAGGCAGAGATGGGGGCGTCCCTGGGGCTCACTGGCCAAGCAATCTAAGTTGTAAGTTCGAGGCCAATGAAAGACCCTGTCTATAAGGGTGTAGAATGCTTTCCTGGGGACCATTCCTGGAGTTGATTCTGGCCTAGACACACACATGCATGCACGCACACACACACACACACACACACACACACACACACACACACACAGGCACACCACACACACACACACACACACACAGAGGCACACACAGGCACACACACAGGCACACATGCACCAACGCACACACAGAGGCACGCACGCACGCACGCACGCACACAGAGAGAGTACCAAGAATACCACCTGGGCAGATGGCTTTTGTCTATGTGTGGAGGGATGGGGCACACCCTTCCGCTTTCTGTCCACCGCACACCGGGATCAGCGGGAAGAGAAGAAAGTCACAACCGGTCATGTTAGGGGCTCCCGTAAGCCTGCAAGCACCCATGTCCCTCCTTGCTTGTGCCATCGACTCATACTGAAGCACTGAGCCATATCCAGTGGCAAAAGGGGCTCAGAAATAGCCGTGTTCCCAGAGGGCAAGAATGAAATGTGTCTGATGCATGGCTAGGAGGTCACTGGGGGTGAGCCTGTGAAGGTTAGCCCCACCTGGTTCCTGGTTAGCTCTCCTTGAGTCCCACCCTCCAGTCCCAGCATAAACACGGCTACTTCTCTCCCTTTCTAGAAAGTTCTGCTGGCAAATGCCGTGGTTGGCATCCTGTGGTTTATAATGAACAACAAATGCACGCAAGGCACATTTCTCGTTGATCTGTTTCGTAGTTCTCCCCTTGCCGGAGTTTCTTCATTTATAAAATGGCTATGGCACTCATGATGAGGACCACAGAGATGACAGCACCCGGAAGAAGTAGGGTACCTTTCTTGGCACCACAAACACCAAGATCTGGGTGCTTATTGAATGACACAGGATGATGGCCAGGGTCTGAGGACTCGGCTTCCTGTCTAACCTTCGGCCCTCGCTGGTCCCTTGGCGGAGTGGCTTCTCACCACTCCGCTCCCGGCCATCCAGAGGGAGGTGTGGAGTGATGGGCTGTATCCACCGGCCTCCAGCTGAGCAGGGAGCTTGGATCTAGAAATAACCTTTCCTGAGTCATCTGGGTGGACGTGGCTGTTGGAGCCGTGGGCTGAGGTCATCCACGGAGCTGAGAAAGGTCACCCGAGGACAAAAGCTGTTCCGAGTGGACTGGTGGAGTCTGCTCATCCTGTAGAGGACCCAGGAGGCAGCCATCTGGGGAGCGGGGGCAACCACAAGAACAGGTTGTCAGGAAAGTAACCTAAAGTCACGGGCTCCGTGCATGCCGCCTTCTGCTTTGTCATATTTGTGGTGACACATGTCACCAGAGCATAGTTTGCTTGTTTCATTTTTGGTTTGCTTACCTTTTGACCTTCTCGCCCGCATCCCCTCCCCCACCTTAGAACATAGCCGTGAGAGGGCCGGGGCCTCAGCTGTTTGATTTGTCTCTGTATCCTCAGCTCCCAGTGTGTCCGTCAGGTCATTTTTGTGTAGTTGTCAGATTAATGAGTAACAATTAAAACATATGTGTGTTCCTAGCTTGTGTCTCTGGGCAAGCGTGACAGGGGTAGAGATATTTGATTTGGGTTTCTGAGGGGTGGCAATGTATAGAAAATAGAGTATGGTTTCGGGGGTTTGGTTGAAGGATGGAGGAGAAATAATGGTGATAGAAATATTAACACTGTAATTTCACATTGACAGTAATGCGACATGGGGCCAGGTGACTTGAGGACACTTGCCCCAAAACATACATTATATGTAGATTTCTGTGTTTAAAGCTGTGTTTAGTGAGAGGGATGGCCTGTGCTCTCTTGGTGTTCGTAGGTGGAATTCACTGGCCGAGTCTCCAGCGTTGTTATGATCTGTGCCATGGGGGACCTGGAGCTGGCCTGCCTGCTACTCAACCAAATAACTGCCAAGTGGGTAGGTAAGCAGTGTCATCGGGCTGTCAGAGGATCTGAGTTCGATCCTTAGCACCCATACAAAAGCCAGGTGTGGTGACACATGGCTGGGATCCCAGTGTTGCTGAGGCAAACAGGAAGAGTCCAGGCAGTCTAGGAGAGAAACCCAACTTCAGTGGGCTCCAGGTTCAGCCAGAGACCCTGCCTTAAAGAAACAAGCTGGAGAGCAATTGGGGAAACACATGACCTAGGCCTCTGTGTGCATGCAAACATACACGCACTCACGCATGCACGCATGCGTGCACACACACACACACACACACACCTAGTGTTAGTTCCAATAGAAGGGCTGACCTGAGCAAAGGCCCCAGAGACTCCAGGAGGCCCTAACTCGAGTGGATGGGGGATATGGAAGGAGCTGAAGAAATTGGCTGTCCATCTTAAAGAACCTGGTGGGGGGGGGGTTAAGGCATTCGAGTGTCTCTTTAAAGACGAAAGGGAAGCCATGTAAGGATATTCTACGAGGTGATGAGGTCTAGTTGACTTATTGAAGAGCCCTCTCAGAGGTATCGCTCATCGCAGAAGCCCTCCTGGCAGGATGTATGATGTATTCCTCTCCCGTTGTGGAATGGGCAGTCCTTGTTGGCCCTAATCAGAAATTAGCAGGCATGCTTGCAGGTTTGAATTCCTGGCTTCTGGAAACTAGTTAGCCTGCCTCGGTTTGGGGAGGTGGGGGGGGGGAAAGCAGCAGAGAGCTGGCATCTTCTGGAATCACAAGTGTTTTCAACAGCTTTCACTATTTCTCAGAGTTAAAAATAGCCTGATGCCTCCTCTTGTTTTGAAGGCAGGCGTGGGCACCATCAGGGCCTTGGTCTGTGTTCCAGAAGCTCAGGGATGGTTTCCTTTGCACTGCGCTGCTGACAGGCAGTGGTTAAACAATGATAGGGGAGTTTGCGGTAGGGAGGGCTTTGCGGGAGAGGCAAAACTGGAATGATTGCTCTCCAAGGCTCCCCCCTTCATCTGTTCCCTTGTCTGTAAGTGGGGGTGGGGGGGGGCTGAATGGTGCCTACTTTAGCCGGCCATCGGAACGACTCAAGACACAGAGGAAACAACAGCAGCCAGGATCTGCATGAAGGTTGATCAGATGGCAGGGAATTGGCTTTTAATTATAGTTTTGCTCAAGGGTATCAGGCAAGCCCGGAACTTGAGAACTGAAACCTGTCTGATCGCAACCAAAGCCCTAATCAGACTCTGCTTTCTCTGCTTTCAGAGCTCATGGGCTCCCGGATTTGATGTCTTCCCAACCCAACCCAGTTCCTATTGCCTGGTCACTGCTCAGTGTTTTTGCTTTGGTCCCATCTGATTGTGTTTAAGATAATTAAGCCCATATATCAAATAATAAATAGCTATTGACTGTTTGTCATGGTGAGTATGAGGATGGATTGACCACTGCGATTCTGTTCCTCTGGATCAATGGGAGCCATGGGGATAGATAAATCCTGATCGTGACTGACAAGAGGAAAATCAATAGTCGTATTAATATATGCACCCGGACCATCAATCTTCCAGCTGGAAGTGGAACCTTGGTTAGGTAGGGGAGTCAGGGATGGAGGAAAGACAGACAGACAGTCAGATCAACTGAATGGGTATTTTCAGACATGAAATAGGCACTCCATGATTATGAGTGTGCATAAAAGGCGAGAAGGGTGATGATTCCCCTTCTCTGTGCTGAAATCCTTTCTGCCCACGGGCAGCATGCTTATTAGTGTTTGGCCCTGTGGTGTGATGGAAAAAGGGGAGAGGACAGCATGGATTATCGGGACACCTTGTCCCATAGGCACTACTGACCGTCAATGACAAAGAGATTGCTGGATCCCATCAGGCTGGGGAGTGGGGTTAAGAGAGTTGGGGTCAAGTTACTGAGCTTGTGTTCCCTCTGAGACTGGCAGGGGACCGTGCTGAGCTGGCCTCTAAGCTTCTGTCCATAAATGGCTATGGAGTAGTGTCATAAAACTAGGAACCACCTGTGCCTGGGATACTAGGGGCCTGGACCAGGTTCCACATGTGAATGTGTGTCATAATGCCTGGGACAGTGGCACAGTGGCTATCAACCTTCCTAATGCTGTGACCCTTATACAGTTGTGGTGACCCCCGGACCATAAAATTATTTCTGTTCCTATTTCATAACAGTAATTTGCCACTGTTATGAATAGTAATGTAAATATCTGTGTTTTCACTGGTCTTAGGCCACCCCTGTGAAAGGGTCAGTTAACCCCAAAGGGGTCAGGACCCACACGTTGAGAACCACTGCCCCAGGATATTTCCTGCAAACTGACTGCTGCCTCTGCATCCTTCCCCACCCAGAAGTCCCGACCAGCATGTCAGTGATTAGACCTGGGGATTTGCATTGGTGCATGTGTGAACTAAGATAGCCTCCCATCTTCCTGCCTCAACCTCCTCAGTGCTAGGATGGCAGGTGCATTGTGGGGATGGGGGACAACTCACTGGTTAGTCCTCTCCTTCCATCATGTGAGTCCCCGGGATCAAATGTACCTCTCTAGGTTTGGCATCAGGTACCTTTATCCACTGAGCCATTGTACCAGCCCCCAGAGCCTTCTTTTCAACAGCGTTCTAGGATTCTCTCAAGTGACGAGGGCACAGCAGGATGGAAACTCTCTTTAGAGAAGCGTACCCTCATGAAAAGACCCAGGCACAGGCACAAGGGAACTTGAAAGGTGCTTAATCGGGGGGATACCAGGGAGCTGGAGGAAGCAGGGAGAGGGTCATCTGGGACCTGGAACAGTCAGCCATCCAGCGAGGACCTGGGATAGGAAGGACAGACGGGGCACAGCTGAAACGTATCCTTCACGTCATTGTCAGCCTTAGCGGGCATGTTAGTCATCGGTGCCACTGTGTACAAACTTCCTGCCGTGTGACAGTGTGACATCTGATATGACAACTCCATCTGTGACCTCAGGAGCAAACTCTCCGTTTCCAGGAGGGGGCATAGGTCACACAGGGGTAGAGCTCTTCGCCCCCTCCCCCAATCGAGTGTCTCAGGGTGGATAGGGAGTGTTATCAGAGGGTGTAGGGCATGCTGGGAGGTCATTCCTAGCAGCCATAGCTTCAGTTTGTCAGCATCTGGTGAAGGGTCAGTGGAAATACGATGATGAGGCGTCTTCCCTGGGGACTGAGTGGCATTGACATTAGAACCAGTCTTTGATGTCCCACTCCCACTACCAGTGTCCTTTCAGAGTAAGGGAGGGAGGTGACAGCTTGGCTCACTTCTTTGAGACAGGAGCTGGGCTTGGATGGAAAGCTCATTAACAAGACCGTTTGTCGAGTGGCCACTAGAGGCTGGGCATTGTACTGTGTGGGCTTTGTATCTGTAGGTTCTTACGGTCATTTCACTGGCCTCAGATAGGCAGGTGGTTCGTCAAAGGCCATACGATGGAGGAGGCTGAGCCAGAGTATGAGCTAGACCCTCTGATCTACAGCCCGAGCCTTGACTCCCAGGCTGTCCCACATCCCGAGTCATCTCAAAGACAGAATTCTTTGTTTGCATGTTCTTGTGGAGAGGCTACTCTCCTGGCCCTCCAAGGCAGGCTTTGCGGCCCACGTCCCCAGCCTCTTCTGTAAAGCTTGGGGATAGAGTCAAAGTCTTGGGAATTTAAAATAATTAAATTTTAAAATAATTTAAAAAATTTAAAAAAATTTTAAAATAATAAAAATCGAGGTGCACTGTAAGATCTTATCCATCCAAGCTGAGCCTCCAGTGCCTGGCCTTGTGGGCCACCAGGAAACAATTGGTGGCCACCCAGCCACGTTTGTGGATTGTAGTGGCATCTTTCCTAGCCAGTGAACTTGTGGCGGTGGCCACACCCTTAGAGCGTGGCTTCAGGTGCAGTCGTGACCCTGAAGGTAGAGGAGGGCTGGCTCACACTCTCGAGGGTTGCAGAGACTGCGTCTTCTGGAGCAGGAAGAGCATGCGTGACAGTAATTTACTCTCATCTGTGTAAGTGCTCCCCTAATAAACACCTATCTATCATTTATCTTGGGTTTGCTGGACTCATTAAACCCCGCCTAGAGTGGGTAGTTGTTTGTAAGTTTGCCTTTCATTCTGGTATTTATTCCGGTTTCCTGGGCTTCCGTTTTCCTGTCTGTACAAGGAGAGATAATAGTCCCACCATCATAGATCGAGGTGAAGATTAAATGGACGCTGATGTGTGACCCCAGAGCTCAGAACTGACCACACACAAGGCCAATTTCAGCGTTCATTCATTCAAGCCATTTCCACTGATGCTGCCTTGGAGCCCGAATAGTGGCAGAAATACACAGGCCTCTTCCCGTGCTGTCACAGAGTGAATGTTGGAAACGCAGCTAGATGTGTTGAATGAGTGTTCTAGCTCTGGTATCATGCTGTGTGACCTTAGATAAGTCACCTGGCCTCTCTGGGCCTCGGTGATTTCTTCTGCAGCATGGAGAGAATGCCATGTGTCTCCCCGAGTGGACAAGAGGAATAAGAAAAATGACAAAGCTTGAAAAGTGATAAGGACTGTGGGAACACAGAGTTACATGCGTGCACACGCGCGCACGCATGCACACATACATATATCACTATATGTTTATTGATTATACATAACAGTGGATTCATGATGACGTTGAATACACGCATGTAACGAATTATTGCATTCAACTCCATTATCCTCTCTGTTTCCTCGTCCCAGTGCATCCGTTTTTACATAACATGGGGCTGATATTAATGGTTAGGAAGCACTGGCCACGGTACCCACCACTTCTTCAGCTCAAACCCTTCCATGGCCTCCATGGAAGTGTCTGCCTTTGCTCTGAGGGCAAGTGTCGAGCAGCAGTGCCTCCTCCCAGCCCTCCTGTCAGTCCCTGTCTTTGACGACGGTAGACAGGCTCGGGGCTGAGAAGTCGCTCCCACTTTTAATCAAAAGGTTTGTCTCTGAGTTCCCTTCAAAGGAGGATTCCGTTTCTTCTAGGTGTTCAAAAGCCTCAGAGAAATGCCGTAGAGGGCCGAGATCAGAATGCTTCAAAGGCAGAGGTGGGTCCCAGAGCGTCCTGGGTCCCTCCCCAGCTGTGCCCATCCCTCCAAGGCGGTTATTAGCGCAGCCCTCGGGGACTCTCAGTGGGCTTGTTTGGAAGTGTTTGTAGACTATTGAGGGCTGTAGTCTACTCTTGATCACCGGGCTCCGATTCCCCTTCAAGCCACACAGGCTGCCTCTGACAGCTCTCGGAACTGCAGGGAGCATGCCGTGGCTCAGAGAGCTGCCGCTCTGTCTTGTCAATAAGCGCACGGTTCCTGGGTCTTCTGGTCTCACGGTGCTGCCACCTGCACAGGAAGTCTGTTCTCTTGTCCCCGTCCCCCACAGTGTGCCATGGAATTGGTGCGTCCTTGACATCCCCCTACAGAAGGGAGGGAACGTGAGACAGGGTGCTTGGAGCTGGGCTTCCCATCAGAGGCTGAAGCCCAGCACAAGGGTGTGGGAAGAGGAGGGAGCAGGGTGAAGGTCTCCCCCCTCTACCGAGTCTAGCCCCTAGTTTCTCTGTTTTATGACATGACTTTGGCAATACCCACTTTGTCCCTACTGAGTCATCACTTCCTGCTCTGCATTGTTTGACCCGAGCTGGGCCATTGGAAATGAACAATTATCCACCCATCCACCTGCTGTCTTCCCCATCTTCCTGAATCTTCACCCTCATTTGCCCACTGTCCATCTACTCATTCATCCACTGACCCTCCCATATCTCCATTCAGCCTCATCTGTTCATGTGTCCATTCTGTTTATCCACCCACCTTGTATGTATTTACCAGCCATTTCCTCTATTCATACAACTATCTAGTATCTGTCCACCTTCTCCATCCTCCCGGCTACCGCTAATATATTGCTATTCCTGTACCTAGCTGCCCATCCATATCTTTACTCCTATTTCTGCCTCTGCTTAACCATGTATCCTCCCATCCACCCATTTGTTCAATGTCTATTCACCTACCTGTCCGTCTACCTGAATGCTTATACTATTAACCTAAGCACCTATCTATACACCCGTCCGTCCATGTGCCCATCTACTCATCTAATACCTAACAACCTATGTCTTCATCTCCCTGAAAGCAGACACCATTAATCTATCCATCTGTCCATACACATGTCCACCCATCAATTCAATAGCTGCCCTCCTCTCTCTCTTTACTCAACAACCATTAATCCATCATCAGTCTACCTAGCCACCCATCCATCCATGTCCCCATCTACCTCCCCACTAATCTAGTCTAGTCATCATGTCCTATCATGTAAAACATGGTATCATGAAGGAAAAATCGGGGTATTTTTTTTTTCTGGGCCATGGTGCAGGCAGGCAGCACTGTAATGCTTTAAGTCAACTCCTCGAGGCCCAAAGCCATGGCTTGCCAGGCAGACCTTGAGGTTGTGTTTGGCATCAAGCTGTCTCACTGGTTTAGAGATAACAGTCCAGGAATCTGAGGAAACATCCAGCCATGGGAATCCATCTTACTGCACAGCCATGGATGCCCATCTCAGGTCACATTCCAGATAGGCAACCAAACAGACGCCCCTGCCAAGAAAAGACGGGTAGTTGGGGCTCTAAGAATCATCCCCATGTTTTCTTCTCTTTGGTTTAAACTTAGTGGAGGTTTTCACTGAGGAGCAGGGCACCAAGGGGAGGAGAGGCCTTGTCTTAGCTTGATGTTTTGAAGTAGGGTAGCTAAGCAGAGGGCGGCGTTGGAGGGTGGTGGGAGTAGGGTAGATAAGTCGAGGGTAGTCTTTGATGGTAGTAGTAGTAGCAGACAAAGGAACTAATTCCGTGAGCCCTGGGGGTTCTTGGTGCTGTTTGTGAAGGTGGGGAGAGCTGAGGTGGGGCTGCAGACTGGAATCAAGGCTGCTTATTGCTGACTTCACACACCATTAGCTCCCAACTCATAATAATTTCTCAGTGGCAGCTTGCAGTTTACTTGCTCGTTATTTATAGAGAATGTGTTTGCTAAGCAAATCAGTAGTTTAAACAAGATCGCAGCAGGGGGAGCTTGAACCCACTCAAGAGACCCAGCTTGAGGGGACAGTCTCAGCAAAGCTGGCTGTCTGCAGGCAGAAGGGGAAGCCGAGAGCAGATGGACAGCCAGCCCTCTGGTCCCTACCTTACAATTCCAGACATCCACATTTGAGCTCGAAATGGCCCCTCTAAGGAACAAACTTTGCCTTTCTCCTATGCCTTTTTGTCTGAACTTGACCCACCTGTCAGTCTGGGTCTGCGTTGACTTTCTCATGTCGTGGTAAAATCCTTTGTTTAACCTGGTAAGAATATGCTTAGCGACCAGGTGTATAAGCTGGGTCCCTGAAAGCCCTTCTCTAGTGGGAGATGGGTGGCTGTGGGGTTTTGGGCTGTGGTCAAGAACTCTGGTTCCTTTAAGGGAGGCGTCTTGGACTTAAGCTTGCACGTGGAGGCTCCTGGTGTTAGGCATCTGTCCTAGTTTCAAGCACCTCAACAAGAAACCATTTGGGGAGGAAACAGTTGATTGGTTGAAATAAGAACTGATTTGGTTTCAGTTCCAGGTCCCAGTCCATTATTGCAGGGAATTCAGGCCAGGAACTCAAGCAACAGTCGCATCATGTCCACGGCCAAGAGCAGCTTTCGCTCAGCCCACTTTCTCTTCTCTTATACAGTTCAGGGTCCCCCTGACTAGGGAATGGTGCCACTCACAGTGGGCTGGGACCTTCCACATCAGTTAACAACCAAGACAACCCCCACAGCCATTTCCTCAGGCTGGTCTGGTCTAGATAACCCCCACTGGGACTTTCTCTTGTGTCAAGTTGTCCTTGGGCGATCCCTTGGGATGCTGTGATGCTCCCTCTTCATCTGGTTCCCTGGGGTGCAATCGAAGGGACAGTGACAGGAACAGACCTGCTGGCTGGCATCACACCGGCTCAGACTCGTGGGAATGACTTGGGGTCATATTCAGTGTCCCTCCAGAGGTAGTGGGACCGTCACTCCTGTTTGAAGGTAACTTCCTGAGACAGCCAGGGAGGAAAGAAGACTAGAGCTTTAGTTACTGCAAGGGTACTGGAGGGGGGGGCCCTGGTGGCCCCACCCTGCCCCATCAGGCACCTACTGCAGGCCATCCTACCACTTCCCTCTTCTGTGGTTTGTCTGAGTATGCTCAAGAAGGTACAGCCTTCCCCAGAGCCTCAGTTTCCTCCCAGTCGAATGGGGACAAAGAGAACCCATTCCCAAAGGACCAGTGGAGGATGGAAGCAGAGGATGTCTCTAGCTGACCTAGAAGCACGCGTGCGAGGAGAGATCAGTGGGAGCTGTGGTTCTCTTGGAGCCTTGGGTTTTCCCCTAAGGCTTGCCTTCCACCCACCCCAGCCTCCCCTCCTTCGCTTAGCTGTGTATCACTGTACGAGTTACCGAGTGACTCACCCTCTCTGTGCCCTGATGCTGCTCATCTATCAAACTAGGAAAACACAGCACCCCCCTCACTGAGCTGACACTCGTGATTAATTAAGTGCTTTGGGGGATATCAGGCACATCTAAAGATTAGTGGCTATTGTTGCTAACATTGTGGGTAGAGCCCTTCTTCATTTATCTCTTGATTTTTCTCCTTGTATCGAAATCTGAGATCTATAGGGTAAGGGCATGACCATCCCCCTCTCTGGGTTTGGGGCTCAGACTCAGAGCCTGGCTTTGTAGGGGATGCTTAATGCATATTTGCTGGATGGGTGGATAGATGGATGGATGGATGGATAGAATACATGGATGGGTAGATTGATGGATACATGGATTAATTAAATGAAGAACGTTGTCTGTCAGGTAGCACATATATCTCCTAAACGTTGTGGAGTTTGGCTGCTTCTCTGAGACACTCATTGCTGCTCCTCTGTTGTGACGTGTGAATTGAGCCCACCCTGTCTGACCAACAGAAGTCAGAGTAGCCTTGCTCGCTCCCTCGGAAGGTTCTATAGTTCCCTAATTTGGTGCTTTTATTTCACCCCAACCTGAAGCCAGGCATTCATTTCCTATGGTTTGGGATAGTGCCCTGAGAGCTTGCATCCTCTGCTAAGGCAACAGATTTTTTTCTGAACCACTGAGCCCATCTCTCCAAGCTCTGCTTGGCTTCTTTTGGATGGCTTTAATTTTTATCATTTTGGTTTGGTTTTATACCTCTCTAGTGACCACCCAGAGAACTATATACTTCTTGGTGCATTTCATAGCAGTTCGAGCAATGGGCAGGGGTCAGGTCACTGGGGCAAGAATGACGTCATCACTCTGCTACGGAAAACCCTAGAAGGATGAGAGCAATGTAACCCCTTTTGTGGGTCATGAAGGCTATTCCTGCTGCAGGATAGAGAGAAGACTGGGAGAAGAGAAGAAAAGGCGGGGTACCTAGGCAGGGAACATCAGATTCCAGCTTCTAAAGCAGCCCTTAGTGGCTGGGGAGGTGGCTCAGTTGGTGAAGTATTAGCCTCCCAAGCATGAAGACCTGAATTTGAGTCTTAGAACCATGGGAAAATGCAGGCACTGTGGTGTATGCATGCCTATAATCCCAACATTGGTCATTGGTGGGATGGGAGGCAGAGTCGAGTGGATTCCTAGAAGCTTGCAAGCTAGCTAGCCTACTCTACTCAGCATGGTCCAAGCCAAGGAAAGGGCAGGAGGGAATGCAAGCATCTTATGTTATTGTCGTTACAGTCATCGTATTGGCATGGGATGCACCCAAGATGCAGGGGATGCATCAAACCTCAGGTGGCGCGGAGACCTGTCATTCGATTCTCTGTCTTACCGCAGACCTTTCTACACATATTGTCTCTAGCATTTGCAGTTTGAGATGTGGTATCAAAAGTGACATAGGTGCTAGGGAGATGACTCAGCAGGTAAAGGTGCTTGCCATGCAAGCCTGGGGATCCAAGTTCAATTCCCGGGACCCACATGGTAGAAGCAGAGAACAAATACTGTGAAGTTGCCCTCTGACCTCTACACACAAGCCCTGGGGCATACTCCCAATAACAATAAATACAGTTTTAGAAACGAATACCAATTCCTGTTCATTCTTCACAATGCCACAGATAGATCTATTTTTACCATACATCTTAGCAACCCTCATTGCAAGATACTGAATACATTAATCTTACCTTTTGGCTTAGAGAAAGTTCTTTGTGGCTCCTACCGTTTCTGAGTTTCACCGTTCTTGTACTTTGGGGCCTTTGTAAATTAAAACAAGGGTCACTGGGTCCCCTGAGTTACCACAGTCAGTGATCTGGTCACCAGGTGGCTCTTGGGTGAATAATGGGTGGGTGGCATATACAGCATGGATACATCGATCAAAGCAGTGATTCATGTCCTAATCATGCCATGCCAGAGTGATGTAACCTGCGATTTCATCATGTACCTATAATGGCCTGCAGCTGAAAACACATGAAATGTTTATTTCTGGAATGTTCCATTCCCTGATCCACACTGTAGTTCAAGCTCCAGTAGCCAAAACTACCAGAAGCAAAACAGTAGAGAGGCATAGGGGACACCATCCCCTTGACCATAACAGCTGCGTTTTGCTTTTCGGAGCCCATCAGAAGCAGCCCTGATGTGTGGTCTGATTGAAATTTTCAGAAGACCAGAGGGGCTCATTGAACCCAGCCTTCAGATGAAGCAGAGGCTCACACGGACAATGCAGTATCCAATGGTGGGCTCAGTAGTCGCTTGGTTACACCCCGATTCCTCACATGCATAGTATTGTCGCCCTGACATTGCAGGCCGGGGAGCTGAGGCTCAGAAAGGTTAGATGACATGCCTAAGGCCCCTTGCTGCGCAAGTGACCGAGCCTACATCACGCTGTGGCTCAAGCGTTCTCTCCCCTGGGCCCCTATTCTCCTGCAGAAGGAAGACCGATGTCCGCGTCTCTCATTGGAAGACCCGCCCCCCACACACCTTCCCATCCTCCACGTGTCCTTGCCTTGGGAGGCCACGGCCAGGCTTGTGAGTGGCACACATCAAGTTTCCATGACCACAATGAAGAGATTTCTTAATCTCGGGAGCAAACAGATCCTCATAATTTGAACAGCAGAACTGAAGCCCCAGCCTGAAGCCGGCAACCCAGGAGAGAAAACAGCCATGTTTGCTAAGTGGGAAGAGAGACGATATTGGCTCAGGAGAGGAAAATGTCATTTTTCAGGCAGCCGAGAGGAATGTTAACATATAACCTAGAAAACCAATAAAAGACCTCAGACTAATTCTTCCAGGCTGCCTGCATGAAATAATTCATGAAATTGCATACGAGAACCCTGACATTTCGCTCCTAATTTTGATAGAGAAGACATTTTCTGAGGCCTGATATTGGCAGCAGGTGTATTGATTTTGCACATTCTTCCCTGGCTGTAGGTGATCAGGATGTGTGTCCCCAATCAAAAGGTTCAGAAATGGCATTGTTGATCAATATGTGTGTCCGTTCATCTGCCTATCCAGACATTCCCCTGCTCAGTCAGGGAAGGGAGCTGAGTCTAGAATCACAGTGCCTTTCTAAGACAAATCTCAGTCTCTCAGTCAAGGGCAAAGGAAAGTAGAAGAAACCTCCAGAAAGGAAGTTTGGGGTCAAGGTGCACAAAGGGTGAAGAAGATAACGAGGAAAGATCACGTGAGCGTTAGAATCAGAAATGTCCCTTGAATAGGCTCAGGCGTGGGCTACGTTGTCCCTGGCTGGAGGGTGGGGAACGTGGAGGACATGCAGCTGGCTGGAATGTGAGGAACTTTGTGGACCTGTGGCTGGCTCCATGCTGGCCACCAGAGATGGGGGCTTGAAGACCATAGCCTGTCCCTGCCTCCTGCTTTCTGTTTGCTGGTTGTCAGAAATGCGACCATTTGCTCCCTGTGCCTGCCACCACCCCTGTGGGCCACCCCCACCACCACGCCTTCTTCCCCCACCACGATGAACTACTCCCCCCAACCATCGGCCAAAAGAAATCCCTCCTGCATTAACCTGCTTCTGTTGGGCATTTGGTCACAGCCAGATAAAGCGATGGATCCTGACGAAATGGCCATGGAGGCACGAGGCATTCTGAAAGAAATGGGTGGTTGTAGTGGTTCCTCTTCTCTCGCTGTACTAAAACACTGAGACAGTTCGTAGGAAAAGCTTATTCAGGCTTGCGGTTACAGATTAAGAGTCAGCCATGGCAGGGAAGCTTGGCAGCCATCAGCAGGTGGGAGAGGGAAGCTGATGTTATATGTGACCCATAAGCAGGAAACAGAGAGCTAACTAGGAAGACACTGATGTTTAAGCTCGCACAGCACACCTTCAGTGATGTACTGACTCCAGTAAAGCCACTGTCCCCAAGTCTACCCAGACAGTGTCACCAACTGGGGACCAAATGTTCAAATGCACGAGATGGGATGGGGCAGAAAGGGGGGGCATCCTATCGAAACCACTATATGAGCTGAGGAAGGAAAGAGAGAATGGCTTGTGTTATGCAAAGATTCATACCCACCGGGTCAACCAACCATGGAGGGAAAGATAGTTGGGGGTGAGTTGTAGAAAGTTCCTAAGACAAACGTTGGAATTGACTGCACAGTAGATAGGACACTGAATCCATCTGAGTGGAGTGATCATAGCATGCCAGCGGGGGCCACATCTCACGATCTTCAGGTTCCCCTCAGCCCTCCATCTAATGTTCTGTGTCTCACTGTGTGATGGTAAATCGGTGTCTGAGCTGGATATGGATGAGCTTTTGCTTTCTCTTCTCCCGAAATGCTATGTATGGTACGAGAGCTACTTTTAGAACATTCATGTCACAGAAAGTCAGCACCTCTATGTGCTAGAGATGTTGCTATGTGAACTGTCCAGAGATGATTTAAAAGAACGCAGGACCTTCAGGACCGCGTGCAGATGTCATACACTGATGCCGTGCTGTTCTGCATCAGAGAGCATCTGCAGAGTTTAGCATCTGTAGGGTGGGATCTCGGGACCAGAGGGACAGCCGTGGTTCTCTTGGGACTAAATGGTGCCAACTGGAAGGTGCATCATCAAACGCCAAAGTCCTGGATGGTTTCATAAGAATGGAAAGTGTGGGGGCTGGGAGTCGGCTCAGTCAGTACAGTGTGCGTCTGCAAGCACGAGGACTGAGTTTGGGTCCCCAGAATTTTCATACAAGCCAAGCATGGCAACACATGCTTGTAGTTCCAGAGCTAGGGAAGTGGAGGCACGAGGGTCCTTGTAGCTTGTTGACTAGACTTCCTAGCTAAAGCGGGTACTTCCGGTACAGCGAGGGATGCCTCAAAAAATAAGACAGCGAGCAACTGAGGAAGACACCTAGTGTTGATCCCTGCTTTCCACACACACAAGCTCCCATGTGCACACGCGCACACACACACACACACACACACACACACACATGCACACACACGTACACACACGCATGCATGCACACACACACAAGTACACACACATATGCACATGCATGCACATGGATTTACAAAGAAGAAAGAGTGACTAATGTCTCGCTACTCATTACCCAGGCTATGCCATAGAATACTCACAGCTGTCCTGACGTGTGACTGCCGACACTGACCCCATTTTACACACCAGGCTCTGAAAAGCATCTCCTCTCTAGAATTCTTCCCCAGAAGCAGAGCTCCACGTCAGGAGCTGGCAATGATCTCAAGAAAAACCCAGGGTCATGGAAGCAGAACACCTGGGCTGTGGGTTGGGGGCAAGGGTGACACCCATCACTTGAGGGTCAGACCCTGTACGCTTATTCCCCCCCCCCCCCCCGTGCGGCCAGCCGCACCAACCCGTCTGACTGTGACTCACATGATATGGCAATCTGACAATCAGGGAACCTGGGGCCAGGGCTCTGGACATGAATGGTGAGGAATAAGCATCCTTGTTGGCTCTGACTCTTCTTGTGTATAACCTGGCCCAGGCCAGGGTACCTTCCACTTTAAACCACCAGGTAGCACCAAATTCATGTATAACTTCCATAGCAAAAGTGGCTGCCCATTGCTTGGGACCCCACACCCAAACCCCCAAGTCCCCCAATCCCCTCACCCCCCCCCCGTCTCCATCCTCCAAGTTGCATAGAAGCTGGAGTGTCTGTGGGATTTGCCAGCGGTGGGGGGAGGGGGTAGGCAAGATTACCAAGGCAAACATCGGAAAATAATTCTCTCAAGTGCCCTGGAGTTGAGAGCTTAAGGGGGAAAAAAAGCTCACATGAACTTGACTTGTGATTTCACTGGCCTCTGAGAAATCGGCAAAGGCTTACATTGTGTTCCTGCACCTTCTAAATTGCGTTTTTTGGGGGACTGACAGGACTTTCGATGAGAACAGATTAACAAGCTTGGCAGCTAATGGAAATATTCGTAATAGGGATTACAAGGAGGTTTTCTATTTTTTTTCCATCTTGCCTGTGGGGAATGTGACAGCTTTTGGGGTACAGCACCCCTTGTCTCTAATCTCCCTGAGCACTTATCTCCTGTTTTTAAATGATGGAGAGGGAAGGTCACAGCCCCGCAGTGACTGGCTCGCTATCTGGGACAAACTAGAGAAAGCTATTTAAAAAAAAAGAAGAAGAAGAAGAAACTGAATCTCACCAAGCAGAGATTCCCTCAGTCTGGGTTTGTACAGATGGAGATGTCCATGGGCATTTGTGGGAAAATAATGTTTCTTAAACACGAGGAAAATACAACCCCTTGCCGAGGGAATTGAGCTTCCCCGGGACCCTTGCAGAGATTGACCTGACACAGCGTCTTTGTCCCATTGGCTCCTATCGTAGCCGGTATTTATTGAGAGTTGTATACGCTCCGATCTCTTTGAGTGTCTATTAGAATTGTTATATATTTCATTTATTGGCTTTGTATCCCTGGGCACTCATTTGCCATGGCATTTGCATGGAGGTCAGAAGACAAGCTGCAGAGGTTGTGTGTGTGTGTGTGTGTGTGTGTGTGTGTGTGTGTGTGTGTGTGTGTGTGCCTGCCAATTGATGTTTACTGTGGGTCATGTCAGACTGTTGTGGCAGTAGCAAGTGTCTTTTGACTCCTTAAGCCATCTTCTCTGGTGGTCCCCTACCTTTTAGTCAGGGTAGGATACAGCAAGCTGCAGACAAAGGTCCACGGAAAAGTGTCCCGTAACATAGTAACTCACTCACTGAAGCCAGCTCTAGGTTGGTCTAGGTTGGGCTGTCCTCCCTGGGTCAGGATTGGGGGAGATTAATGCTGTAATATCCATATAAGAGTTTCACACTCAACTCCTCACTGGTAGTTTACAGTTAAAGGACATCCTCATTAATCCTGAGACCTGGATGTGCCTCATTCCAAATTCTAAGTTTCTTATCCCTGGCTGTGACACCCCCCATCCCCCCACCCTCTGAACCCCCACTCCCCCACCCCTGTCCCTACTCTCAGAGGCCCTGTCTCCTGCCCAGTCTCTTTCCCATTTCTCCTGAAAGTGAATGCTCCTCTTAGCAGAGTCCCCCAGCTCCCGATTTTTCTCCATTTCTGTTGGGGTTGTGGATTTGTTTTCCCTCCAGGATCCAGCCTGGCATTGCCACCCTGGCCCTCCTTGGTTACCTCAAGGCCCTCTGGTGTTTACTTCCAAGGCTCTGAGAGACAGAACACAGGTGTTTGCTGCACAGGGGGCAGAGGGGGTGGCACAGTCTGTGGGAGACCCTCCCTGCCTGGACGATGCTGTGGTTTGTCTTATTTCCCCCCTTCTCAGCACAATGCAACTGAGGGATCTCTGTGACTTCCCTTTTCCTGAGCTCATTAAGCAACTCACACGGCGTTTGCATCCTGCAGTTTGCTCATTGGGTGGGTACAGTTTATTATGTAGCTCAGTGACTTTCTGTGCACGTAGAAAACTGTACTAAAATGTGACTTTAAAACACTTCAAAACCTTAAGAAAGTAAGCACTCTGTGCGTTAACAGCCACCCTAACCCCCATCCCACCACCCCATGTCCTTCAACACTCTGTGCGTTAACAGCCACCACAGCTCCCAGTATCCCTCCTGCCAATAGCAACCTCAACTGCCAGTTTGAAACTCATTGGTTTTGGGAGTCACAGGGGACAGAAACAGCATTCTCCAAGGGTAAGAGGCCAGTTCTGGCCTTGTCATGAAGATCCCTGACTCCAGTCATGAGCATGCAACTACTACACGTGTAAGGGCATGCAGGGCCTCTGCACACATAGGCTGTGGCATGGGGCATACAAGAACATGTAACAAGCATATTAGTCAGATTAGCATCACTGTAGCACGGGATCCTCAGGAAAACAGAGGATGGCTTATTTGTGTTCAAGTTCAAGGTGGGGGCAGCCCTTAGTCTGATGAGGCCAAGTGTATCTGTAACATAGTAGCATGGTAGGAACACAGACCACAGGTAGTAATTGCACCTTGGTCCACTACTGTGACAAAAAAAAAACAGAAAAACAAAAACAAAACAAAACAAAAAAAAACACCCCAAGACAAAAAGCAAACCAAAGAAGGAAGGTTTATTGTTTGGGTTTGTTGTTTGTTTGTTTTTTGTTTTTTGCCCTCAGTTCCAAGTTGCATCTGATGATATTCAGGAATCAGAGAGACATGAGTGCTGGTATTCATCCCATTGTCTCCATTTACAAACCCAGTGTGGCCGAGATCCAGACTAACTTAAGGACAAAGACAGTTAAATTTCACCTGATTTCTCAACGTCACAAAACATATGCCTTCTGGATCATTTTCCAGTATTAAAGATGCCAATCCCACTGGCTATAGAACAGGCACTGAGCTAGGTAAGACCCTCAGGCTGTGGTTGGTAACTCTGTACAGGCCTAGGTGTCTGCACTTTCCCTAAATTCCTGGGTACCACTCACTGGAGCAGTATGAGCAGAGGGCTCGGAGGCTCTGGGCAAACTGGACCCAACCTCCATTCCCCACCGGTCCTGATGCAGAAGGACGTATTCCAAGTAAGTTATTAGCCCCTCTGACCTCCACAAACATACCACGGCATGTATCACCACCACACACACGCACACGCACACGCACACACACGCACACACACGCACACGCACACACACTAAACGTGATTTTTAAAATTAAAAATAAGTAGTAACGGGCTGGGGATGTAGCTGAGTGTTAGAACACTTGCCTAGCGTGTTCAGGGCACTGAGTTCAGTGCACACACACACACACACGCACGCACACGCACACACACACACACACACACACACACACACACACACACACACACACACACACACACACACACACACACACACAGCCCTGTACCTGTGTTTTTCACTAGGGACTGAACTGTTCCAGGGGATACACATTGTTTGACTTTCCGGGATGCACATGTTTGCCACGTGCCCAGAATTTGCAAAACCAGGTCACCGGATAGGAGCAGCAAACACACCCGAGCAGCTTGGAGTGGGATCTCTGCTGAGCTCTGTGCTTTCACTGTTTCTCATCGGCTCAGTGTTTTCCAAACTCGCTGCAGAGAACAAACACACGCGTCTGGTCTCACTTCCATCTGACTCAGAGGCCCTCCTCCCTCTCCCCTCCTTCCCCCCTCTTTCTCAATTTACAAAAGTAACATGAGTTGATTGGAGAGAAATTAGAAAGGAGTGATAAGCTGACAGAAAATGTGCAAAGCCCTAGGTCCCAGCACTCAGAGATAACGCTGCCAATACTCCACGATCCATCCTCTTTGCCGGTTTTCAATGCATATAAATTAGGTAAGAGATGTATACATTTAAAAAAAAAATAGCAGTTCAGCTTACTGTTTGGATGAAAAAGAAGTTTGACCCTGACTGACAACGTGTGTTCACAGGGGTTCGATGTCCAGCCCTGGAGGGGAACAGGGTCAACATCTGTTCAGCCCTCTGGTCATCTGTGGTACCCGAAGGGGTGGGAACAGGAAGTGTAGAGCCCGTGTTAAGACAGAGCATGTAAACCCTACGTTGGTGGGTGTACCCTGCTCTCTCCACCCTGCACACAGGGCCTTATGACTTGGGGACAGATAGTCGAGTCGGGCCTGGAAGGGGATGTCCACTCCTGGTTAGAGCCAGAGCACTCTGCTTCTGGATCTGCTACGCCACATGTCCCCACCTGTGGAGCAATCCCCGCCTCCCAGCCTGTGCCAGACTTCCTCCCTTCATCACAGTGGCCAGGGCAGTCACTAGGGTAGGAAGGTTCTTCCCCTGAGCTCAGTGGAAGAACGGGGCTCCCAAGGAAACGATCTGGAAACTGGGGGACTGCTCCTCTGTAAAGCCATCCTTCCCCGGAGCTCTTAGAAAGATGTGAAGAATCAAAGTACAGACTCAAATCCAGAGCCTGTTACCTCGGGAGGTAGCGAGGAATCCTGTTTCCTGTACGCAAGCGTGCCCTTTGTAAATAGCATCCCTGCCCCGGGATGATGGTACAAGAATCTCTGTGGCTTGTCAGGGAAACCTCCAGATAATGGAGACCATTGCTTTACCTCATTTCATCTCTGATGTGTGCTGAGGAGAGGGTGTTCACACTGAGCACACCTCATAAAAAGAATAGGAGAAGCTCAAAGCCCGTGGTCCCCTTGTGGGTGTCACCGTCCCCCCAGCTACCCTCCAACCTGCCCCCCAGTTCATAGAGCACCATGGCTTCCAGAGATTTCTGATGAGTTGCTTCAGATCACACACTGTGAAAACCCAGTTTTTCCAGGGCTTCTTTTTGTGAAGGGTATGCTCTAAACTAGGTGGGCGTACTGCCCCTGTTTCCCCCATCCATGCCTCGGGAATAGTCATAGCACCTCAGAGAGAGCCGGGAAAAGCATTACACGGAGCTGGGGACTACCTCAGGCAGTGGAGTGTCTATCCTCGCAGGCGCAGGCGTGAGGACTTGAATTAGATCGCTGTGAACCATGCAAGGGGCAAGCCAGGTGTGGTGTGCATGCTGGGAGCCAGAGACAGGGAGAGGGATCCCTGGGGCTCGCTGGTCAGCTAGGCTGAGGTTCAGGTTACTGAGATACACTGTCAGGGAGGGAGGGAGGTGAGGACAGAGGAAGGGAAGACAAAGAAAAGAGTGAATGAAAACTTTTTAAAAGGAAGTGGGTAACTCTGAGGAACCTCTGGCCACAAACACACACACACACACACACACACACACACTCCCACCCATATAAGAAGCAGTGTGAATGACATGATTCAGCCAATGACAGTTGCCCGGGAGCCTCTGCCCTGTCCCTGACACCCTAGGTGGCCCTCAAAGATAACTGTCCCTCACCGAGCAGGATGCTACTGACTTCTTGGGGAGACTTCATAATGAACACTTGGTTAGCAGTGGTCCCAAGTCTGCAGAGCCCCTGCCCTGGAGTGACAGGATGTAGGACCCCCACTGTGCCTTTCCAAGGGCCAGCCCCATTCCCTCTTCAGTGGAAGCCCCTAGGCCAATCCCTTTCTCTCAGTCTAATCTGCTGTAAACTGAGCCCGTATCACTTGTCTCCTACAGGAGACTACCCTCTGTGAGCAAGGAATCCCCCATTTGCCTGTCATCACACACACCGTGGTTGCATTTGGGGGGAAATCAAGCACGTTCTGAGCCCTCACTTGCAGAGCTTGCTTTGTTTTACAGAAAAAGCCTCCCATCGTAGAGCCTTGCACAGGTCAGTGTCAGACTAGAACTTGAGTTTGCTTTTCAGTGAATTTTCCTGCTCTATTTCTTTTTGCATCTATTTGGGAGTTGGAGGGGGAGTCAGCATTTAGCTCTCCAAGTGACAATATGTAGAGGCAATGATAAAAGTTTCGTTTTGAAATACTGTCCCCCTCTGTTTCTCATTGCTACAATGAATACTTCTTCATGGGGAGTGTATAGAGATTAAAGGTTCATTCAGATCAGGCCTCTGGAGAATGGGGAGTCCAACAGTGGGGACCTCATGCTGCACAATGGGGAACATGCCATAAGAAACAGAGCAGGTGCGTTGCCTTCCATCCCTCCTCCATAGTAACCTGCTAATGCCATCACAGGCCCTACATTATAGCCCCACTTAATCCTAATTCCTTCCTAAGGCCCCACCCCTAAAGACCATTCATGGGTAAGTTGAGGGGTTAAAGCATGTGGATTTGAGGGGACACTTTGAAGCCATAGCAGATAGCTAGATTGTTCAAATCCAGTTCCATTACATGAGACTTTTAGCAAGAGATGAATAAATTGGCTGGTCCAGCAAATGTGTCTAGAGTGGCTATGATGGGCAGGATCCTGGTGAGACTGCAGGCTGACCCTGGAGATGCTAAGAATGTGAGCATCGGGGCTCAAGGACGAACATATCCCAAGATGCCTTTGAACCATGTCCTGGACTGTGCCTGGTCTCTGGGTGTGACAAAAGGCTACTGCCACCTGCAGATCTGCAGTGAGCTGGAGGTCTCACCTCCCAGATGGCTTTGGTCTTGAATGGTCCCTCCCCATGCAAATGAGACCAGAGAGTCATCAAGTATCAAACAGCATGGGGTCATAGGGTGGCAAGGAGAAGACAGGATGGTCAGAACCACAGATCTAAGTCCTTAAAGGGCCAGGGCGGCCAACTTCTGGCCACTTGGCAGAAATCTCAGATCCAGCCCTAGGAAGAAAGACAACAGAGAAAGACCCCAGAGAATTCCTGTTTCCCTCTTCCTGTCTGCCCCCTCTGAGTCTGCAACAGTGTTTGGTGGGAGATCAGGGCAGAGCTGAATTATCAGAAGCCAAGCTCCAGGGTCTGGGAGACAGACCAGAGGAGGAGAAAAGTGTAAGAACCCAAGTTTGGATCCACAGCAGCTATGTTAGAATCCATGCACACATCTGGAACTCAATGCCGGGGAGGTAGAGACAGGGAGATCCCTGCAGCTCATTTGCTAGCTGAGTCAGCCAAATCAGTGAGTGACTCTGCCTCAAAACATAAGGTGGAGACTAATCAGGAATGACACTTGACGTCAATTTCTACCTCCATGCGCATGGATACCTCACAACACTCAGCCCCCACATGCAAAGCCAAGATCCTCTACCACTCTGAGGGGTCTAGCCTCAGCTCATTTCAGCACTATTTTTTTTTTCTTGCCCTGCTTGTACGTGAGCCTACCACTCCAAGCAAGCCCTTCCTTAATGGAAATCCATAATTTTTCATTTCCCAGGAACATACTGGGTCAAGCAGATGACAAACCGCTGGTCCTTCCCATGTTTATAAGCAGCTAACCTGGCAATTTTTTTATTATTATTATAAGCTCCCAGAGTCCTGAGGTTTAATATCTCCAGTGTTAGATCCATGGAGGACTTGGAAGTTGAAGATTGCCCGAGGCCAGAATTTGATGGGGTGAGCAACTTGTCGCTTGGAATATGATTTGTTGGCTCAGGGGAGGGGAGAAAGAGCATGGGACAATTAAGTGGGACCTGAGTGTTGCAAAGATGGGGTGAGGATGCTGAGTCGAGTGAACAGTAGGCATTTGTAAATCTCCCTGACAGCTGGAGAGCTTTAAAAATAACAATTGATTTTTTAAAAACCAACTGCCCTAGGAACTCAAGTAAGTTGGAGCTCGGGAAGTTTCCGCCTAGCCGTGACTTGGAAAGAGAAACACTGAGCACTGAGACAAGCTTTTGGGAGTCTGTCCTTGACCCGGTGACTCAAGCACCCTATGTGCAGTCCTATCTTAGCGCTTTGCACTGGCTGGGACAGCAGCTGGGACACTTTCCCCGGGGTTTCTTACGTGCCTGGCTTCTTCACTAAGTTCTCGGTGACAAGGTGGCCTCCTCAGAGTGATCTTCTGCAAGGAAGCACTCGATCACCCAAACCATATATATCCCCGGTGACTCAATGGCTCAGAGTCACCATTCAAGCCATCCACACCCTGGCCAGAGGCCCTACCTGCATGGTGTCACGGATCCTGACAATCTGCTTACTGGATTAGTGTCTCATAGCTGCTGTAGCAAGTAGTCAGAAATGTGGAAATTGAAACAACAATAAAAAATATCCATTTTGGAAATCAGATGTTCAAATGGGACCCCCTGAGTTGGAAGCCCAGTGCTCCCCATGGAGCTCCTGAGAGATACCTTCTTCCTGTTTCTCTGGCTGCTTGCACTATAATCATTCTTCAGAATCGTCTGAGCTGGGAATGATGGTCCAGCTTTCTGATGTGTTTCCCTGGGCCCCCTCCTCTCTCAGAGCTGCCTCTGCCTCTTCCTTCTCTCTCCTATGGCACCATCATGATGATTCAGGATTGTCCCATCACCTAACCCTAAGTCGGTCATGTCCACAACACCCTTTTGCTTCAATGGATGCCACTCAATGGGACACTGTGGTTTGGGGATCACGGTGTTAGCCTTAAGAGGTGGTTTCCCCCTAAAAGACCAGCACTGTTCTCTCTCTCTCTCTCTCTCTCTCTCTCTCTCTCTCTCTCTCTCTCTCTCTCTCTCTCTGTCTCTGTCTCTCTCTCTGTGTGTGTGTTTCTCTGTGTCTCTGTCTCTGTCTCTCTCTGTCTCTCTGTCTCTCTGTCTCTCTCTCTCTCTCTCTCTCTCTCTCTCTCTCTCTCTCTCTCTCTCTCTCTCTCTCTCTCTCTCTTGTGTTCTGGGTCCCTTGGGCTTGCTGGTGAGTATTCAGGCACAGAGAGAGAAAGCCAGCCTCTGTCATGGCTACTGTCTGCGTTCTGTGTCAAAGAAGACCATTTGGACAGAGACTTGCAGGATGGGCTTGCCTCATTTCTGACAAGCCCATAGTAGGCTGGCTCACAACACAGATTTTCCACCCCAGGGTCATCTTGTCTGAAGGCTTGCTGCACTTCTTGGATAAAAAGTTCAAGGCAACCTTGGGGCTGTTGCCAGAGGCCAGGCTGGAGGAGGTGGAGTAGCCTGGAGAGAAGGCAAAACCCTAGTCTTTGTGGAGAAAATATTTTGTTACTCAGAGAGATACCAAGGTGTGTGTGTGTGTGTGTGTGTGTGTGTGTGTGTGTGTGTGTGTGTGTGTGTGTGCATGTGCATGCACGTGCACACACACTTGTATACACACTGCCTCATACGCTAAAGGAGAACCAGTTAAACCTATGAGCTAGTGTGAAGCACCTTCTCCTGACCTCCAGACTAACTCCCCTGAGCACAGCAGCCCCCATTAATCTTCATTGCCTTCCATGATATTGATAGAGACGCCACAGCTGTATTCACTGAAGATCTATGTGCACCAGGGTCTCAGAGGAAGATGCTGTGTAGAAAAGGATGGGCTCTCAGAGCACAAGGGCCCGAGCTAAGGAGCCTGGGTCCTGATGCCAGCTCCAAACAGAGGAGAGACGTCTACACATCCATGCTCTTCCTGGCATTGGCCAAGACATAAATGCTGGTCAGTCGTCACTGTCAACTTGATACAACCTAGACTCACCTGGGAAGAAAGTGGCAGTGAGGGGCTGTCCCTATGGCCTATGGGCATGTCTGGGGGTTACCCTGATTGTTGATTGAGGTGGGGAAAACCCACCCTGAATGTGGTCTACACTCAGGTTGGCCTGGACCGTATGAGAGCAGAGAGACTTGAGTAGCCAGCAAGATGTGTTTCTCCTCTCTCCACTCCTGGTGGCGGATATGGCGTGACCTTCTTCCCTCCTGACCACTGCTCTGTGATGGATTGGGACCTGCAATTGTCAGCAGGATAAAGGGTATCACAGCGACCAAAATGGAACTAGAACAATAGGGAACTGACCCTCATCTTCTGGTGAACAGGCAGAGAACTAGAGAGATGTTGGTCTAAGGACGTAAAATGTCTCATAACTAAGTTCAAGGTGTCCACTGTTTGTCATGGTAACTTTGGTCAATATACTTGTAGATGCGATGATCACTAAGAACAGTGTTTATTCTCAGCCCCAAATTAATACATTTAGAGTATCTATAGCATATGCTAATAAGCTTGTATTTGTCATTCTACAATGTCTACATTCATCTAAGTATATTGTATGCAACTAATAGATGCAATTTTTAACTTGCCAATAGGAAATAACCATCTCAGCTGGACCTGGTGGCAAAGGCAGGAGGGAGCTTGGGCTACAGAGGGAGTTCAAGGCCAGCCTGGGCCTCAAAATAAAGTCAAAAGGGGGAGGACTGGGACACAGCTCAGTTGTAGGGTGCTTGTCTGACCTGCAGGAGACCCTGGGTTCCCTCCTGGGTTCCAGTAACCATGGCAACAAATCCTCTTTGACACTGGGCTTTCTCATCTTTGAAGTAGAGTGGAGACATTGCAGTGACTTGAGATGCCCTCTGTAAGAGCATGAGCAGTTTATGTACTGCCAAGGAAGATGGGTAACACCAATGGTTCTCTGCCCTGTGACACACGGCAAGATACACTTTGCTTTCTGAGATGTTAAATATGTATGTGTATCTTGGAGTCTTTGAAACACCATGAGGACACCGCCCCTCCTGACATAGATAGATGCTGGCTGGCATGGAAAGCCCTCAGCATGTGCAAACTCCATCGCACAGCTGCTGATACCGTGGCGTGTGTCGCTTCAGACATCTTGAAGCTGGCTGTAAATAACCGCAGAGACTTGGGGTTAGTTTATATTGTTTGCTCTCCAGCTGTACTGCCCTTCTGATGGTTGAGAAACATTTCCAATGACTGTGCACACGCTCAGTGGGAGAAAAGCTGTGAAAAGTCTGTGTGTTGACATCACAGCTGTGTGTGAGAGAGTTGGTCTTTCCTATGTGTGTGTTGGCATCATGGCTATGTATGGAGTTTGCCTTCTTATCCTGGATCTCTGCATCTGGTTCTGTAAAACAGGAAGGTGACACAGACAGACTTTGCCTGTCTGGGAGGTTTCATGGAGGTCATACTTGTGCCGAGGATGCACTCAACAAACACATATGTTTTCGCTCCCTCCTCACCTCAGACCCCAGAAGCAGCTGTTAGGGCCTCAGAGCCCGCCACTTCTGTAGACATTTGAGCCAACTGGATTTTCTCACCTCAGCCATCCCAGAGGCCAGTTTTGTAGGAGTTGTCTACCTTGGTTCTATTGACATTGGCTTGGGCCTCCTCCATTAGACTAGGCTGTCTGGTCAACAAGCACAGGAGCCTGCCTGTCTCTGCCTCCCTACATCAAGATTACAAGTGTGGGTTTGGGGATCAAACTCAGCTCCTTGAGTTTACAAGACAGGCATTCTTCCTACTTAGCTATCTCTCCAGTTTCTCTCACATATTTTTTTAAGTTTATTTTTTTTTTTCTTTTCAAATGACGACATACCTGCTAAAGTATCCATCTCATCAGGGCAAAATACAGTGGCTGTCTGCGCATCTGTGTTATCAGCTCCCAGATATAAACATGGAGCACATACAGCACACACACACACACACACACACACACACACACACACACACACACAGGGTATCACTCCGCTGGCTTGCAGCACACAGGCCAGTGGTGAAATCTCTCAGCAGTCTTATGAGACTGGCTCCCACCCTGAGAGCTTCATGCTGCCTTCTGCTGTCAGCAGGGTTCCGCTTGCTTTACACAGTGTGGCGTGACTGTATTTTTGTCCTGCGGCTCATTCATCGTGTCCCCAGTTCCTGTTAATGAACACGGGCCCTTTCTTAGTGCCCGCTGCTATGACAAAGTGCCATGGACTAGGTGACTTATAAAGAACAGAAATTGTCATCTGTGTGAGGCTGAAGTCTGAGACTAAGAGGCCAGCACAGCCTCCCTTTGGCAAGGACTCCTCATGTTATACTCTGCCACCTTCACACTGTGTTCTGGCACGGTGTAAAGTCACCGAATGAACGCTCTGGGGGAGCCTCTCCCAGGGTCCTCTCTCCTCATCCAGGCCCCTCTGTTGGTTCTCACCTCTCCCTGCCATCGCAGCATCACACTGGGGTCAAGGGCGTCAGGGTAAGAGCCAGATGGAGGGAGGCTGCAGTCATTTCAGCTCCTACACATTGCTCCTACTCTGGGACAAACGTAAGGGCATTGCCATTAGAATTTTATGATACTGTAATTCGTATGTGAGGGTAAGTGTGGGTATGTGTGTCTGCTGGGCATGTATCCAGCATTATCTGCATACTTGGCCATTGTAGATGAGCCAAATCATAGCTGCACCGGTGTCCACTCTGGCAAGGAGTGTTACTTGGTCAGCAGCCCCAGATAACTTAACACAGTGAAGACAGGAAGCAGGCATTCTCCATGGTGACCGAGAAGGAATATGAACAAGGATGGCCACCCAAGGCCGTAGATGCTGGGAGTCTTGGAGCCTGGTGCAATTATTTGCTCTTCCTTATGTCTCAGGGAGAGCTCTGGTCTGTAATGAGTGTAGGTGGCCACTCAAGAATGAGGTATCGGGGGAGGGAATCCACCCACCGTCTTCCATCTCTGATAAGTAAATGTCAACAGAGCAAAATCAGCTGCTGGGCGGGCCCTTCCTCCACCTCTGTCGAAGAGGCTCGGCCAACTTGCTGCTGTGCCGCAAAGAGGGGGCAGCCTTGAGTCATCTTAGACTGCCTGTGTGCTGGGCGACCTTGGAGGAGTGAACCAAACCGCCCGTGAGTGAGTCAGCTGCTTTTGGAACCTCGCCCTGTGCAGGTGAAAAAACAAATTCTCATAGAAGATCATGGCTCTAGGAAGCGTTTGGGATGGCGAGTGGATGGACGGACGGACAGATGGATACGCTAGAGAGATAGGTTGGTAGACAGATGGGCAGGCAGAAGCGATGCATAGAGGAATATGTCATTTCTCCATTTGCACAGTGCATGTTCGCCGCTTTATTGATTGCAAAGGCCATGTGGACCTACTGTGTGTCGTGCAGGGAGCGATGCCTTCATTTTTACATACCTGAGTTTGGGCGAGGCAGGAAGTGCCACCCCCATTTTGTGATGGAGAAGTGAACTTAATTTGTCGGGAGTACTCGGGGTCACATGACTACTATAGGACAGACAGACAGACCAGGAGCCCAATTCCGTGAGGTCTGACTCTTGTTCCCCAACCAGTGTGGCTGGATCTCCCTTCAGATGCCAGACACCAGGAGGGACTTGGCCTCCTTCGGTCCGTACATTAATCTACAAAGTAGTACATGAGGAAGCTCTAGATCAGAGAGACTGAGGAGACATCCCAGGATGTTACAGTAAGCAAGACTCCGAGCTGGGACCTGAACTGGGACTCCTCCAATACCAACACTCTCACTACTACCCCAGGAATACAAGTGTAGCCTGAAAGAAGGGCCGAGCAAACGCCAGAGGCAGAAACGCCACGCCCGGAGCACTTCCGCAATGAAGCTGTAAAGGAAAAGGAACGCATTCAAGCTGTTAATTTTATAGAGGTGGAAAATTAATAACGACTCCCATACTTTTTTTAGGCAATGCTGGCTTCTGGGGGGTGGGACGCTCTAGTGAATACAGAATTCATTCCTTCATCCATCCATCCATCCCTCCATTCATTCACTCATTCATTCCTTCTGTGACTCTTCACAGCGCCTGTTCTGTGTGTGTCAGGAGGGAAACTCACCAGGGAGGCTGGGATGCAGGAACAGGCAGGCTGTGGCGTGAAAAGGTGTCGCTGCCTCTGCACAATGTCCTTTCATCCCGTCGTTCATCTTAAACTACCAGTCCTTGCAGTAAACCCAATGAGGAATGGGCTGAGCACCATCCATCCAGACAGGAGCCTGATTGGGTATCATTGCGCTCTTGACACGCCCCCCCCCCCAGTGAAGAGACTGAATGGACCATTTGCAGATGATGCACAGAGCACAGCAGACACAGATCCATAGGCAGAGGGGATGGGGTGGAGCTGTGTCTGACATGGGCTTTTAAAACCTCAAAGCCGGCCGCCAGTGACACACTTCCTCCCACAAGGCCACACCTCCTAATCCTTCTAGAGCTTTCAAAGAGCCCCACTTTCTGGTGACCAAGCATTCAAATATCTGAGGGGCCCTTCTTAACGACCACAGACACGTCCAAACCTAGCTGGGTCTTGCAGGCGTCTACGTGGCAGGACATATCTGACATTCTTAAAGAATCTACAAAGGCTGGGTGTTGGTGGTACACGCCTTTAGTCCCAGCACTCGGGAGGCAGAGGCAAGTGAATCTTTGTGAGTTCGAGGCCAGCCTGGTCCGCAGAGCGAGTTCCAGGACAGGCTCCAAAGCAATACAGAGAAACCCTGTGTTGAACCCCCCCCCCAAAAAAAAAGAATCCATGAAGACCTCTTCACAGATTGTCATCCAGAACCAGCTCTGGGGTTCAGTGCAAGGCCTATTAATGTCACACCAGTGTCATGGTGACACGTCCTCTCGCTCCTTCGTGAGCCACCTCCCTCACTGCTGCCAGTCATTTTCCTGAGTGACCTTGTTCTTTTGCCTTGCAGCCTCTGTAAGGGACGGACCCTCTACTCTGTAGTGAGAGATGCCAAGATTGTCCTGGATGTCAACAAAACCAGGCAGATCGCACAAGAAATTGTGAAGGTACCATGAGTCCTGGGGCCCCCTACCTGGACCTTACAAAGACCCAGCCTCCTCTGGCAGTGCCTTCAAAGAATCCTAAGACCCAGCGTCTGGGTTTAGGCCCATAGTCTGGACCTCAAAGACATTAGATTTAGTCTGAAAAACACCAGATGTTATGTACAACAAATACGTCAAGATACAGCCCTTAGGAACACTGCCTCAAACTTTTTCTGGATGGCACCTCATGGTCACGGTACCTGAGTACAGGCAATGGCCAGAGGGTACAGACAAACCACTCAACTCTCTTAGATAGAGCATCAGAAACTTCTGGATCACTCTGCTAGAAACAGCTGAAGGGAGGAAAGGTAGGTCACAGAACCCAGTTCATGATGACAGGAGTCTGGGACAGAGATGGTTCACATCAAGGTAGACCAGGAGGCAGAAAGTGAAACAGGAAATAGGCAGGGATGGCATTCCCCCAAAGGCCCGCCCCCAGCGACCTACTTCCTCCAGTAGGCTCCACCTCCCAAGACTTTCTAAAAGAAGATAATGCCGGTTAGGTGCCAAGCATCCAAAACATACATCCGTGAGAGACATTTCAGATTTAAAGCATCGCTGTTAGAAACTGTCATATTGTGGTCCTGAATTCCTGTGAACACCCAGACATCTTGCCTCTCCATGGCCTGGGAAGCATGGAGGTGTTTAGTGTTGTCTTAGATGAAATCAGGTAAGATGTCCCAGGTCCCCAGACAGGTGCCTTACTGCTGAGTCACGTTCAGGATTTCAGCTCCCATCAGAAGTGGTAGGATTGATCTGCAGGAGTAAATAAAGATGCAGTAACTGCTCAGCAAGGCAAAAAAGAAGTAAAAGCAATCTCCAAATTGCTGATGGATTTCCCTGCATGTTCTTGATGTGGGGGTTGTGAAAGGTCCCCTGAGTATCTCAGGTCATTCTACGGGGCTTTGGGCCGAGTAACAGAGGCAGCAAAGCCCCTGTAAAAAGGAAGTAGAGGAAAATGGCTGGTGGGATTCCTTTCTCTGGTTCCCTCATCCTCTGTGGCGTTCCCACCCCTCCCCCAACACTTCCTTTTCTTTCTTCTTCAGCAAACAGAGCAGTCCCATGGATATGACTTTGCAGGGTCTGTGGGTGATGGTGGGCTTGTGACTCAAAGAACGTTTGTACACCCCGAGCTCCATGGGTGAACCCTACACTCTTCCACCCTTGGGGGTCCAAGCAGGGCTGACAGAGAAAGTCCAGCATTTGCCTCCAGTGAACCCCGTCTCCTCGTCTCTTACAGGGCATGGGTTACCTCCATGCCAAAGGCATCCTTCACAAGGACCTCAAGTCGAAGAATGTCTTCTACGACAACGGTAAAGTGGTCATCACGGATTTCGGGCTCTTCAGCATTTCTGGGGTGCTGCAGGCTGGCAGGTAAGAGGGGACAGAGGGGACCAGAGGGGCTCTTGATAAGTGACCATCAGGGGGTAGGAGCTCACCCCAAATGTCTTGAGTGGCTTAGATTAGGGTTTGAGCTTACAGTTGGGAGTTGTGTATAGGCTGCTGTGCCAGCGGGAGTCACCAAAGTCATTCTCTTGGTCCCATGAGCTTAGTGTCTCGCTCACTTGTCCTGAAAGTGGTACCTTTGAGTGTGTGGCACAAGATCTAACACATCCCCAAATCTCACGAGTTTTTGTTCCGGACTGGAGGTCCTTCCTCTTTGCCTAGAAGTTGACCCTGGGGGCTGGGGTCAACCAAGCCCTAAGCTTCCAGCTGTTTTAGGAATTTGCTTTAGCCCAGCAACTAAACACAACTAAGAGCAATTTTCCTAAGCCAGGTGGGGTCCTTCCATTCTTAACTGTGACCATGGTCAAGAGAAGCAATATCCTCTGGGTTGGAGTTTGCTTGTGTGTTTGAAACTACCTCACTTGGGGGGGTCCTTATGAAGATAAAACACGAGGATACAGGATGAGCATCCAGCACAGAACCCTGAGTGGCATCAGATCCGGGGCAAATAGCTGCACTGCTGTGTTGTAATTAGCAGTCATTTGCATATACCTCCCCAGGATCACCCAGGGAATGATTAACCATCTTTAAGTAATTAACTCTCAGAGGCCACTCACCCTGGAACCAGCCACGTTGAGTCAGCCATTCGAGAAACAGCGTGATCCCAAATAAACAGCCTATAACTCGGAAGGTCTGCCCTCACAGATTTTAATTTGGAGTGTGTGCTGTGTACACACCACACGCATGGCACACACATCTTAAACCCCTGCATCATAATGAATGGCCTCCCCTCGGCAAGGAGCCGGCCCTGATTCCTCTCCCTATGATTCAGTTTCTGCCATTCTGGAGAAATCACTGGTTCCTTTGAGGGACATCCCCCTGTCTTCCTGACGGACTTTATCCCCATGATTTGAGAATAAAGCATTTGAGTCAGAGCGCTTGGAATTTAACAAAACATGACATGAGATGTTTCGGAAGGTGGGGGGGGGGTGAGGTGACAGAGGAAGCAGCGTTGGTTTCTGTCTCAGGTATCGTCTCCCCCATCCAGATAGGATGTACCCATTATCTAGAACTATCTATGGCACTAAGATAAATAGAGGCAAACAGACAGATCAAAGATACATGCAGAGCGCAAGTTCCTGAAGAAGCGAGCAGATCGGGACTGGGTAGGGAGGGCTCCTTGCCTGCTCTAGCCCACAGCAGCACCCAGGTCCCTGGCTTGCCAGAGCGAATCACACTCACTCAGTCACCGGGACCCTGCGGCCACAGCAGGGTTAGGGATGCAATTGGTGACGTAACTGTGAACCCAAGTATTTACATGGGACTAATGGAGGCTGAACAAGTGTTTTCTTTAACTTGATTTGGGACTGGTCAGAAAGTTAGATCTCTCCCTCCTGGTGACCTGCAATGTCAGAGATCTCCTCACAGTGAAGGAAATACACACAGCTTACTGGAGGAAAGATTTAGCATGGCTCACAGATTCTTGGATTCAACATGGCTGCTTGGTCCCATGGATATGGACAGCCATCATGGAGACGGAGCCCACATGGATGAGGAACTTCTTCATCTCGTGGCTGACAGGAAGTGGGGCATGAGAGACAGGAAGTAGCCAGGGACAAACACCCCTGAAGACTCAAGCCACCACCCTGTGACTTACTTCCTCCAGCTATGTTCTGTCTGGCTGTGCCTCCCACGATAGTAACACAAGCTGGGTGCGAGCCTCCAACAGTGAGTCTTTGGGGACCACATCACAATTAAAATGTGACACCTATCTATATCTGCTCGCTCTCCTTGTCGTGGAAGGCGGGGGCAGGAGTTGGTGACTATACCCCGTACTCTGTTGTATTGCTGAGGCCACACTGCAGAGACCAGGAAGGAGAAGTGAGGGGTTTGGGTGCTCTCTCCTTCTTTTCTTCCTGGAGACCCAGTGTGGACCAACCAGGAAGGAAATCAAACCAATTCAGAGATAAGATTGCTTCTTGCCTTACCCAGACAGTGCCCCCTCCCATGTCTGTTTCATGTCAGGAGAGACAGTGGAATCTCAGGAATAATGCCGAACAGGAGCAACAAGACAGAGGCAGGAGACACAACCGAACACAGACTATCTGTGGCCCTGGTTAGCAGCCTGGGAGTGGAAGATGGGGGCTGAGGCAAGGGGTCTAAATTGCAACATATCCATCCTCAGGAGTGAAGCCTAAGTTCCCAAGTCTGTGTCTCCATTCAGCCAGGCATCAAATGACCACTCAGATATGCAGGGTTACTACAACGAGTTACAACAACAAGGTTACTACAACAGCAGGGCGTGGGGTGCTGATGCAGTACACAGTTCTGGGGCTTCAAGGTCAAGGCCCATTGCTGCAGAGTTGTGTTCCAGGCTTATAGATGGCTACCTTCTCACTATGTCCTTGTATGATCTCTCAGATAGGTGGGGGAGGGGAGGAGAAGGGCTTGGAGAAGAGAAGGAAGGAATAAAGGAAGAGAAAGAGACACAATTCTCCAGCCTTGTCTGTTTCTGTGCTGGAGTCACAAGCTGGAGTCATCAGAGAGGAGGGAACCTCAGTTGAGAAAATGCCTCGGTAAGATCGGGCTGTAGGCAAGCCTGTAGGACCTTTAATTAATTAGTGATTGATGGGGGAGCCCAGCCCATTGTGGGTGGTGCCACCCTTGGGCTGGTGGCATAAGAAAGCAGGCTGAGCAAGCCATGTGGAGCAAGCCAGTAAGCAGCAGCCTCCATGGCCTCTGGATCAGCTCCTGCCTCCAGGCTCCTGCCCTGCTTGAGCTCCTGTCCTGATTTCCTTTGATGATGCAATGTGATGTGGAGGTGTAAGCCCTCTGCCACACACACACACACACACACACACACACACGTTGTTTTTGGTCACAGCAATAGTAACCCTGGCCAAGACCGAGATTGGTACCCGCGTCTGAGAAGTGTAAGGTAGGGTCTTGCCCCGAGGTCACCTCTCCCTTAATTTCACGTTGAGTCAGGCCTGTCTTTAAATCCTCTGTCTCCTCACACACAGGAGTTGCTCCATCACACTTCCAAGCGTCCCTTTTCTCCCCAAACTGTCCATCCTGCGTCTGTCTTTGTCCAGCTTGATCCTTTACATTAGAGATCTGCTAGATCTCCCAAGGCCATTAATGCAAAACCTCTTCTATTGAGCCCCAGGCAGGTTTTTCAGGACAAGGACTAAAAGCAACCTCGTTCTTTGCTGAAATATCACAGTGACAGTCTCTAGGCCACTGGCTCACATCCTCCGCCTCTGAAACGTCTTGAGCTGGGGCCCCCACAGTTCAAATCACCCTCCGCACTGTCTTCCATGCTCCTACTAGGATGTGCCTGCTTACAGTACCCAAGCATTCCTCTAGTCCCAGAGTCCTCCACGTTCCTCCAACAAACAGCATGACAGGCCTGTCACAGCAACACCATCATCCCTGGTACCAGCTTCTGTCCGAGTCACTGTCCTACTGCTGTGAAGAGACACCATGACCAAGACAACTCTTATTAAAGAGAGAGAGAGAAAGCATTTAATGAGGGCCTGCTTGCATTTTCAGAGGCTTGGTCTGTTACCATCTTGGCGGGGAGCATGGTGGTACACAAGGCATTGGAGAAGGAGCTGAGAGCTACATCTGCTCTACAGGCAGAGAGCAAGGCATTGAGCCTGCTGTGGGCTTTTGAAAGCTCAGAGTTCATCCCCAATGACAAACTTCCTCCTGATCTTTCTAATCCTTTAAACAGCTCCACTCCCTGGTAACTAAGCATTTAAACATATGGGGCTGTGGGGCCAATCTTATTCACCCACGGGTTTCTAAGTATGACAACCAGCTGCTTAGGGCCCTGGGTTTAGACCTTGTTTAATCTTAATTATCTCTCTAAAATCCCTGTCTTTAACATATGTGCATATATATTATTTTATTATATATGTATGTGTGTGTACATATATACATATATAACTGGCATGTGGTAGTGTGTTGTGTGTGTGTGTGTGTGTGTATGCACTAGTAAGATGGCAAGGTGGGTAATGGCCAAGCCTGATGGCCTGAGTTCAGTCCCTGGATCCACGTGGTAGAAGGAGGGAACCAACTCTCATGAGTTGTCCTCTGAGCATCGCACACACTGTCCAACTCCCCCTCCCACAAATAAATTAATAAATGTAATTTCAAACGTTTAGAGATTAATACACGAGACAGAATAAATTATGGACATACATTCATTGTACCAAACGGCGGGTTCGACTATAACATTACACACCTACGTGTCATATACTTTGCTCACACTCGGCCTCCTGCGGCCCTCTTGTGTGTCTCCCTTCTTTCTGGCTCTTCCTCCTTCCCCAGGAGTCCCTCCATCTGCTCTTATGTCATATAAGTTAAAGCCCTGCCTCTAGTGACTGTCGCGTTGAGAGTACAGGCTTTAGCACCTGAGCCTATAGAATGGGTAGAACAGTGGCAACAGGACTTCAAATAGAGAAGTCACATGCCTGAAATGACAGTCCCAGGATGTGATAGGCTGACTGGAGTCAGGTTTCCCAGGGCGACTGTTTTCCAGAACACCCTGCTGGATAGAAAGAGACCCACTTGGACTGGAAGCAATCCCTGAAAACAGCTGCTCTGCCACCCTCAAGAAAAAGGTGTCATTTAAGGTGCCAGCCCTAGCATGCCAGCCTCGCACAGCCTGCTATTAATCATAATAATAACCATAATGAGGATGATTTGGAGTTGTCCCTGGTGGGACCATTGCCATGGGAACGGGACACCCTGGGGTGTAGGCACCAAGTCTGGCTTCTCACCCTCTCCCAGGCTTGTGCCCACACCAGTCCCAGGCTGATGACATTTGTGTGCTTGCTACACCCTCTTCTGTGCCAGTGGCTCCCAGGCCCCCCAGCCCCAGTAAGGACCGGCAATGCCTGGGGGAAGTTGACTGACCTACTCTAAATCCCCTACTCTGCAACAGACTTTCTTACTTTGGACTCGGTCCCCCAAATAAACAGATAGAATATATGTGTGTGGGGTGTCATGTGCAATATCTTCCACCCGGGAGTCATATAGCCCTGGCCGCAGACATAGCCCTGAACTAGACACTCTCATGTTGCCATAGCTACCTGCGGTATGAATGAATGTACCCATTTGACAGATGGGAAAATAGAGGCTAAGGCGTGCCTGTGGTCTCACAGCTGAGAAGCAACACATGGGTCCTTAAACCCTTAAATGTCAGCAGGTGTTCTTGATCCCAGAAGAAAGATGTCTGGGCCCTTGGTACTATCAGGGGACATGGACTGCTGCATTCTTTCTTCACAGTGGAGGCATTCATGTCACTGGAATCTGTACCATTCTTTTTTCTAATATCTATTAAATGAAGAAATTTCAATGGGGGCAATTTTCCCTGCTCATAGGTCTGGAGACATTCTTCCTAGCTTCAGCTAGGTGTGGTGTGGTGTGTGTGTGTGTGTGTGTGTGTGTGTGTGTGTGAGAGAGAGAGAGAGAGAGAGAGAGAGAGAGAGAGAGAGAGAGAGAGAGAGAGAGAGAGAGGCAGGCAGGCAGAGACAGAGACAGAGACAGAGACAGAGACAGAGAGCAGAGACAGCGAGTGGTGTTACATAGAGGCCAGGGGTGCCACAGAAGATGGTATGAAGCGCAGAATAGCCCAAGCTGACACAAAGGCCCACAGTAATATGGCACTGAGGATGAGAAGCCCGAGTTATAATAGATTTCATGGGGGCCACCTGACTGTGTTTGGCTCCTGCTGTAGAAATGCAGGCAGTGGACTGACCAATGGTAGATGAAGAGGTACCCCACGGACGGCCCCCCCCACACACACACGCACACGCATGCACACACACGCACACACGCACACGCACGCACGCACACGTGTACACACGTGCACACACACGCACATGCGCACACGTGCACGCACGCACGCGCACACACACTTGCACACACACACGCACGCACGCACACACACACTAGCAGGCTGAAGCTGCAGTGATCCCCCTCCCCCAGCTCAGTCTCCTCCCTTCAGCCCTGCCTAGGGATCTCTCAGTGTTTTATCCACATGGGTGCCGAGTGCCCTCCAAGAAGAAATATGGCTTGGAGGACCGCAAATCTAGAATGTTCCTAGCCCCCTTCACCAGCTGGGAAACGCACCTGCAGGCCTGGAACCCTGAACCCCAACTCCTCATTAAGAGTTCTTTCCAGGGTTTCTGAGCCTGTTGGCTATGAGTACAGTTTAAGGAGGGGATGGACAAACTCTCTCTGCCTTCCTTTTAATGTGTATTGGAAAAATACTAGTTTCTATTTATGGCTGTGCTAAAAGTCACTTATTAAAATACATTTAAGTTTCTTTTTTTTAAATTGGTTTTAGTAAATCATTATCTAGATCTGGGCCACTAGCCAGACAGATGTATCTGTGCAGATTTAACTTTAATTAAAGTGGAATAAGGGTCTGGGAGATGGATCAGTGGGTGAAGGTGCCCGCTGCCAAGCCTGATGACCTGACTGTGATCCCTGGGGCTGTCGTGCTGGAAGGAGAGAATCATTCCTGCAAGTTGTCCTCTTACCAACCCCATTATGTGAGTTCTCTCTCTCTCTCTCTCTCTCTCTCTCTCTCTCTCTCTCTCTCTCTCTCTCTCTCTCTCTGTGTGTGTGTGTGTGTGTGTGTGTGTGTGTGTGTGTGTGTGCATGAGAGAGAGAGAGAGAGAGAGAGACTAGATATAATTAAAAATTTAAAGTGGGAAATCAGGACAGGAACTCACAGAGGGCAGGATCCCAGACATAGGAGCTGATGCAGAGGCCATGGAGGGTGCCGCTTACTGACTTGCTACAGATGGCTGCCTCAACCCACCTTCTTATAGAACTCAGGACCAGCAGCCCGGGGTTGGCCCCACCCTCCATGGGCTGGGCCCTCCCCCATTGATCACTAGCTGAGAAAATGCCTTACAGCTGGATCTCATGGAGGCATTTCCTCAGCTAAGACTCCTTCCTCTGATGACTCTAGCTTGTGTCAAGGTGACACAGGACACTACCCAGTACAGTTCCCCTAGAGGCAACCTTAGGCTGCAGAGCACACCTTGTAGGGATGACAAGAACGGCCATGGCCCAGTGAAGATGAGAAAGAGAGAGGCGTGGACTGGCCTCCATCATCCCTTTCCCTGCACCTCACCCTGGGTCTCAGCCTCATCCTGAGGCCAGGGAACGCCCTTGGAGAGGGTAGGAAGCTGGTAGAAGTGTTTCCAGGGCCTGGGCCCAGCGCTACGAAACAAGTCTCACCCGGCTTTTCCTCTGCAGGAGAGAAGACAAGTTACGCATCCAGAATGGCTGGCTGTGTCACTTGGCCCCCGAGATCATCCGCCAGTTGTCCCCTGACACAGAAGAGGACAAGCTACCCTTCTCCAAGCATTCAGATGTCTTTGCCCTTGGGTAAGAGAACCACATCCTGGCCTTTGACCTCCACAGCACGGGTAGAGCCACTGCCTAGCAACACCTTTGAAGAGTCAGGACACATGTTGGTAGGATTTCTGAGTGAACATGGGGGACCTGAGGGCGATGTAGTAGAAAGAATATAGCACACTTGCATGCCTTGTTTCAGATTATGGGGCTGTGGCAAGTTACCCTGCTCATTCATTCGTTCTTTCTTTCATTCATCCATTTATTCATTGTATTCCAGTTCGTTGTTACATTGTTACAGTGTTCGAGTGTATCAAGTGTCAATGGGCCATTTCCAACATGGCTGCTCCTGCTCCCTCACCTGTGGAAAGCTCTTCACTCTGCTATGTGAAGGCCGTTCCAGTGAGCTCCCAGCATAGCGGGGAGCTAAGAGCCTTGTTGCAAACATGAGCTAAGTCTGAGGAGTATACTGAGGAGTATATGGTGGCATCACTCCCACCATATTTTTTAAAGCTTTCTTTTTGAACGAACGTTTAATGTACAGGTGTATACTTTGCTTAAAGATGGAAACCAGGGCAATTCACATATTCACCGTACAACTTTGACTTCAGAAGTGTTCGCAAGTATGCTGAGTAGGTGAACAACTACAGTTACTCAGAAAGTGCTGTCTCCTTCTGGCATGTGCGCCTTGTAGGGAAGCCACTGAGTGTAGATGACCCTGGAGGACAGGAAATGTTATCTCTGCCATTTCAGGAAGGAAGGCGTCTCAGACTTTTTGACTTCTGCTTTTCAAGCTACTGGGGCTGAGCCCCCGGGCCCTGCGCATGCCAGGCAAGTGCTATGCTTCTGAGACGCGATCCTGCCTTGGCCTCACTTGTCACTCCAGTCTGCCTTGTGGCGTTCCAGGGAACAGTGTAACGTTGCACTTGGGTTGAAGTTAGGACTCTGGGGATTAAAGAGAATCCCAGTACCAACCTGGGAGGTGAGGAGGGCCTCTAGCAGGAAGTGACTCGTAGGCTGGAGTCAGAGGGTAGATGCAGGGAGACAGGTGCTCCAGAGAGGAGTAAATCATCTACAATGGAGGAATAAGTAGCAATGGGGAAGGTACCCATGGGTGAAAAGTCAGGCTGGGAATGAGGCTGGGGTGAGACACTAAAGAAAGCAGTGCAGGCCATTGTGGACTTTACTGGTGGAGTGAAGGAGTCTTGTCTTCAAGGTGCTAGGCAGCCATTGATGGTTATAAAGCAAGCAAGTGTCATGATTGCCACAGGAGCCGCAGTCAACCAGATCGCTCTGGCTCTCTGCAGATAACTGAGTGGAGAAGGGCTTGGTGAAGGCTGGGTGACTGGCACATAAGGAGGTGTTGGTCACTCCATGAATCAGAAGCTGTGGGTGGAGCTCCAAACAGAGAGGCTTTTTTTTACAGGGTGTATGTGCTGGGGCTTACTGACAGGTCCCGAGATAGCCGCCCTTGGCACGTAGGAGGACAGTGGTGTAGCGAGGCATGGTTGAGTCGTGCAAAGGAGCTAGGTATGGCCACGGTGAAATCTGGGCAGCCTTAGAGATGATTAGCAGAGGTGGGTGAATTCCCTTCCACTGCGAGTCAGGAAATAGCATCTGCAGCCACGGGGACCAATGAAAAGCCTCAGAATGCAGAAGGGTGAAAAGAGATGAAGGCATAGGTGCAGGATGTGAGGGGGAGCATTCAGAAGGTCCAGCCAGGAGACAGGCAGTATGCAGCGTGGTGTGACCACAGCTAGCATGCAGGAGGTGTGACCACAGCCAGCATGCAGGAGGTGTGACCATAGCCAGCATGCAGGAGCTGTGACCATAGCCAGCATGCAGGAGGTGCGACCACAGCCAGCATGCAGGAGCTGTGACCATAGCCAGCATGCAGGAGGTGTGACCATAGCCAGCATGCAGGAGGTGTGACCACAGCCAGCATGCAGGAGGTGCGACCACAGCCAGCATGCAGGAGCTGTGACCATAGCCAGCATGCAGCATGGTGTGGACATAGCCAGCATGCAGGAGGCTGCAGCAGGAAAACAACCTCCAGTTTTTAGGCTAGTCTGAGAGTAGACTAAGACTCTGCCTCAATAATCAGAAGAAGAAGAGAAAGAAGAAGACAATGAATAAGGCGAAGGAGGAGGAGGAGGAGGAGGAGGAGGAGGAGGAGGAGGAGGAGGAGGAGGAGGAGGAGGAGAAGGAGAAGGAGAAGACAGGGTCTAGGGAGATGGTTCTGCCAGTTAGTGCTTGTTGCGCAATCACAAGGACATGAATTTGTAACTTTATTGACAACATAAGGAACTGGGTGGCTGGGTGCAGGGGAGGCAGACACAGGTGGGTCCCTAGAGCTCAATGGCTAGCCAGCCTAGGTGAATTAGTGATTCCAGGCCCAGTGAGAGACCCTGCCTCAAAATACAATAAAATAAGAAAAAGAAGGTGGAGAGAAATTGTAGCAAGGTACCAACATGATCTCTGATCTCCACACATATTTAGGTGCCATTTACAGACACACAAGAACACATCTAACACATGCATATACACACACCCACCGCCACCAGATGAGAAAATGCAGCCAGAAAATAGCTGTGCCCCGACCCATAAATAGCTGTGCTGCTCCTTGCTTTATTTGTGGGATGGAAGACAGTGCTGGGAACGCTGACCATGGAAGCTGCAAGGTTGTAGATTTGTGCAATTAGACCTGTCATCCTGGGCACATTAGAGAGGCAGTCAGCCTCCTGTAGAAAAGCACCCCGCTGTGCCCTCACTGCCAGCCCCCAGCTGTGTGTTTTAAGAAGACGTCAATCCTCAGAGCCCATTTGAGCCCCTTGAGAAACCATCACTTGGTCTAACTAGTTAATTCCCAAATCTTTATCTAGTTATATATCATTATCTGGAACCAAATTGCAGTAATTAAGTTGGTTTATTTTTACTGTGAATTTAACGAAAGAAAAAGAAATGTAATTAACAAAATGTACTAGAATAAGTAATTGCTTTCCCACTAGACTTTTCATATATAATATTTTTTTTTTACTCCTCAAAGTGAATTTTTCTCTGAAAAGTTGGGTTAGGGAGGAAGTTTTAATGAGCCTTTTATTGGTGACACTGTTGGATTGTGATGGACCCTGTGCTCTCGGACTCCCGCCAATTAGGAGCATCCTGTTGCCAGGGAACCTCATGTTCAGGAATGATTTAGAGCATAAAGAAGCTGGTGGACGTGGACTGAACGCTGTGCTGAGCTTTTTGTGTGTGTGTGTGTGTGTGTGTGTGTGTGTGTGTGTGTGTGTGTGTGTTTATGGGCATGCGCACTGTCTTCACAAACACCTTCCCAAGTGGGGGCCATGCTGTCCTGGATCGGCTGGTGGAAAAAGTGAGGCCACATGGTTGCTCCATGCTGTGCAGCAACTGGTGGCAGAGCAGGGATTCAGACCAAGACCGTCCTAAATCTGTGGCCAGGGCTTGAACACAGCAGCTCACAGACCTGGGAGTGAACCACACTCGAAACCTCACTTCTCTCTATTGCAGATTAAGCTTAATAAAACCTCTGCAGGAACTGGAGAGATGGTTCAGTCCTCAGTGCCTGGCACACAAGCATGCGGGCCTGAGTTCGATTCTCAGAACCCGCATAAAAAGCTAGGTATGGCCAGGTGGAGGTGGCACACACCTTTCATCCCAGCACTCAGGAGGCAGAGGCAGGCGGATCTCTGTGAGTTCGAGACCAGCCTGTTTTACAAAGCTAGTTCTGGGACAACCAGAAAAACCCTGTCTTGAAAACAAATCAAAAAACCAAAAGAAAAAAGAAAAGCTGGGTACGGTAGTGTGTGCCTGTGAGCCCAGCATCTGGGAAGGAATAGAAAAGTGGGTCCCTGGAGGCCGCTGAACAGTCTTGATGAATTGATGAGTTCCAGGTCAGTGAGAGACCCTGTCTTAAAAAAATGAAAGAGCTGGCTATGGCAGCCTTTAATCCCAGCACTCAGAGCCATGAGAAAGCAGATTTCTGTGAGTGCAGAGTCAGTCTGGTTTACACGGTAAGTCTGAGACCAGCCAGAGCTACCTAGAGAGATCTTGTCTCAAGCAACATGAACATAGCTAAAGAATGTCACCTGAGGTTCTGGCATCAACATACATGTGCACATAGGTACATAAGCACAGACACACATACATATGTGCCCACATGAACCCATGTACACAAGAAAGAGAATGACAGAAAAACACCAGTAAACTGGAATCTTCTCTTGGGCTCTGGATGGAGGGGTTGGGGAGGGGACATGGACCTTGAGTGGGAATGACTGAGTCATTTGGTTTGTTGTGAAAGGCACACTTCCTGGTCAGTCCCTCTCTGTCCACAGGACTCAGCTACCCTAGGCAGGGGATGGTCCACCAGGACCAGCCAGGCCAAGCATTGGAATAAAAAGATAGCAGCATTAGGCATGACATTCAGTGTGGAGTGTTTGCTTAGGCATGTACAGGGCTCTGGATCCTTCGACAGCAATTCAAAGCCAGACCAAACCCGCATTCCTCCAAAGACTGTCCATCAAACCGAGCTTCGTGCTTCCACGGGAAGCCAGTGATAGAAGGTGTTAACTGCAACCGTAACACAAGAGGCGCTTGGTTCCATCCCCAGCAGAAAAGGCAATGGAATGCAGAAAGGATTTTTTCATTTGTTATTTACTTATTATTAACTTAAAAATTGAGATTATTATATAATTACATCATGTCCCCCTTCCCTTTCCTCCCTCCAAACCCTACCATATACCCCACCTTCCAAATTCATGGCCTCTTTCCATTAATTGTTATTGCATGCATACATGCATATACACTTGTATCCCTAAATATAACCTGCTCAGTCTGTGTACTCTTACTTGCGTGTGTCTTCAGGGCCGGCCATTGCTGTGCTCTTCCTTGGGGAAGACCGTTTCTCCCACTCTCTGCCTGCCTTAGTTGCCCGCAGTGTTTAGTGTGGAGTTGAGGCCTCCTGGGCTTCCCTGTCAACTGTAACATGTCTGTTGTTGCCCTTGCCCAACTTAATTTGAGCAGCAATCTAGGGTCTAGAGAGATGATGCAGTAAGTTCCAGGCCATCTAGGGATGCATGGTAAAGAGTACTTGTTGCCCTGCCAGAAGTGTAAAGTTTGGTTCCCAGCACACATCAGTCAGCTAACAACTATAACTGCAGAATTTCTGACACCCTCTTCTGGCTGCCATAATCGTGTGCATATATCCACGCACACTCTTAATTAAAAATGAAGCAAAATTTTAAATAACGTAAACTTGCCTGTGAAGACTTGAATTAACACAGTCCTTGGTCTGTGCCAGAGTGGCTTTGTGTCCCTTAGAGAAAAGATGTTGTAGTGCACGCCTTTAATTCCAGCACTCAGGAGGCAGAGGCAGAGGCAGGTGGATCTCTGTGGGTTCGAGGCCAGCCTGGTCTACAGAGCTAGTTCCAGGACAGCCAGGGCTACACAGAAAAACCCTGTCTCAGGAAGAGAAAAAAAGAAAAGGAGAGAGAGAGAGAGAGAGAGAGAGAGAGAGAGAGAGAGAGAGAGAGAGGCTCCTTGTGGAGGAGGAAATGCCATTTTTATTGAGCTATTTCCTGAAATGAGAGAGAGACCTGCTTCTCAGGGAACAGAGACTGTTGGCCACAGTGTGGCTCAGTGACATGCCAGCCTCCCCAGCTCATCCGTCACCATCCTCACCACCGACTGTGCCTCACAGTGTTATTTATGTGGCACCAGCCATCATCCCATCCATGGCCAAGATCTCCACTGGCCTCCTTTCTCCCTTTACTGCATTGTTGTGATTTATGGGACACGTGGTGCGGCAAATATCCGTGGAGTAATCCTAGCCCTGTGTCCGGATGCTTGGCATCCCACGAGACACCCTTCCACGGGCACAGGGAGAAAGGGCGTGGTTTGCACTGCACCATCCATCCCACTGGCATAGACAGGCCAGTCTGCATCACACCAGTCTCCTTATGGTTCTGCCACTCTGTATGACTCTTCCTTACACTGCACAGCTGTGAAAGTAGGAGCTCCCCATCCCACTACTCCTCACGGGCATTGTTGGCTTTCATGACCCCCCACAATCCAGGCATACATCTCAATTTTTTTTAAAGACCCTGGATACACCCCTCATCCTGTTTTGTATGCCTACAGTGATCTATTGAGAATTTTCCATGCCAGCAAAATACCTTGCAAATGTTTTCGAGGCAATACAGCGCTGTTTCATTTTAAGGGGTTACTATAGTACATACATCTGCAGGTTACTACTGAGATGTTATGTTGTTTCTACCCTTTTCAGTGTTATTTGTAAGGCCGCAGAGAACAACCTCATGAATAAAGTATTCAAATGCCGTTGTTTCCCAGTGTCATGAGTATAAGGTCAGAGATGGCCACCACCTTGTGTTAAATTATTCAGGTAGAGTTGTATACATCCTGGCATTGGAAAAAAAGGTAGTTTGATACAACAAAGCTAATAACTGACTTCAAGAGGGTTTTAGACAAATTAGCAGTCCTTGGGAGGAGACTGCAATGGGGTTGGCTAGCCAGGAGGTTACCTGCGATTGTGTGGTGGGTGAAGAGGGGTTCCTGGCTCACAGATGGCACCCCACAGCAATGCCTCATTAACCGTGTCCACTGCCCAACAGAACCATCTGGTATGAGCTCCACGCCCGGGAGTGGCCGTTCAAGACTCAACCAGCAGAGGCAATAATTTGGCAGATGGGTGCAGGCATGAAACCCAACCTCAGCCAGATTGGCATGGGAAAAGAAATCTCGGTAAGTCCCGTAAGAGGCCAAGTCTGGGGGACAAGGAGGGGGGAAGACACTGTCCTGGGATTTCTTGGTCCTGTGTGTGTAGGTTCTGTAGGCTTTCCCAGAGAATGTCTTAAAAAAAAAAAAAAAAAAAAAAAAAAAAAAAGACCTGCTAGGCAAATTCTCAGCACTATGCCTGCAATTCCAGGGCCTGCCACCAGGGGCACAGTAACACTTTGATCACCCTGCTGACAGTGGATTGCTGCTTTAAATAAAAATCAATGAATACCTGGTCTGTTACTTTTTAAACATTGTTCATTAAAATATAACAAACAGTATCAGCATTCGTTTTTTTTTACTTGCATCCAACAATAGTATTAAATGATGATGTAACCCAGTAGACAGAAGGCTAATTGTAAATGAGAACTCTTCCTCCTAAACACCATGGGGATGGGGAGTCCTCTTTTTTGGTCAGAAGACAGGTAAGTCAGGGAAGCAGTAATTACCCAGGTGTTCATCAGGATACATAGAAATGAACTTTTCTCCTCCATAACTTTGGGGGACACCTGCTAATCGAGTGGAATGTAGCTAGAGACTTCAGGATTTCCTTCCATCCCTCACTTTCAAGGAAAATGCCAAGGAATTCCCTGCAGCTACTATTGGCCTTGCAATATCTCCAGCTTTCTAGCAGTGGGCCTCCCTGGCATACTAGAGTGGTTGATCAAGTACATGAGGAGAGGGGAAGGAGGGAGAGTGAGGGAAAAGATGGATGGGTGGATAGATAGATGAGAGACGAAGATACATAAGCAAATTCATATAGAGGAATGGTTATGAGGATTCATGCTTTGTGGACATTAGATGGATAATTGGATCGACTGTTGTATAGATGGTGAGTGGATAGATGGATGAGAGAGTGGATAATTTATGTGATGGAAGGATAATGGATAGATGGGTGAGGTGTGTATATTTTGGTGAATGGATGATGGATGAATGATAGATGATAGATGCTAGATAAAGGATGAATGAATGAGTTGATATGAATGGATGTGTAGATAGTAGGCAGATTGATGGATGGATGGGTAGAATGGCTGTGTATGTGAATGGGTAGGTGGCTCGTGGCTGGTAATTAGATGATTGATGTATGGGTAGGTGGGTGGGTGGGTAAATGGGTGGATGGGTGGGTGGGATGGCTATATATATGAGTGAGTAGATGGCTGGTGGCTGGTGATTAGAAGATAGATGGATGGATAGATGGTTAGATGGATGGATGGGTAGATGGATAGATGGGTGGCTGGATGGATGGATGGATGGATGGATAGGTAGATGGGTAGATGGATAGATGGGTGGATGGATGGATGGATGGATGGATGGATGGATGGATGGATGGATGGATGGATGGTAGATGGATGGATGGGTAAATGGATTGGTAGATGTTACAGCAGGTTTTTCCTAGCCGCTGGCCTCCTGGTTCTGCCGCCATGGTCCCGCTGCCACGTGAGCCCCAAATAACACTCAGAGACTCTGTATTTGATACAATCCTGTTGGCAAGTTACCATTATTGTTTATGGGCTAACTCTGTCTTAATTATTAACCCATTTCTACTTATCTAAGTATTTCCACGTGGCTCATCTTATCCGGGAGCCGCGGCTGGCGTCTTCCTTCCTCCCTGGTCTACATCTTGACTCCTCCCAACTACTTCCTCTTTCCTCCTCCTGGTCTTCTAGCCCCACCTATCTTGTTTCCTATAGCCACAGTGCTTTATTAATTAACCAGTATGAGAAACATATATACAGAATAACATCACCCATCAGGTAGATGGATGGATGGATAGGTAGATGGATGGATGGATGGGTGGTTGGATGGATGGATAGATGGATAGATAGATAAATGGATGGGTGGATGGGTGGATGGATGGATAAATGGATGGATGGGTAGGTGGGTGGGTGGGTAGGTGGGTGGGTGGGTAAGATGGCTATGTTTATGAGCAGATATGTTTATAGTGGCTACTGAGTGGATGGATGAATGTTGAGGAAATAGATGGAAGGGTAGACGATGGAGCGGTGTGAAGTGGGCCAGATGAGTGGACAAATGGCTAGCCTTAGAGCAATGCCCAGGCACTGAGACTTAGATGTGGACTCAGTAAAGTCACCGCTTAGATCCAGTCAAGACTTGATGGTTTCTTCTAGGATATACTGCTCTTCTGCTGGGCCTTTGAACAGGAAGAGCGGCCCACCTTCACCAAGCTCATGGACATGCTAGAGAAACTGCCAAAGCGAAACCGCCGCCTGTCGCACCCCGGACATTTCTGGAAGTCTGCAGAGTATGTGTTCCCCTCAGCACCTCCCCTACTGCTTTTTACCCTTTGATCTTTTACCCTTTGACCTTTGTTTCCTTTTTTGCTGTCCCTCTCTAACCCTTCCCTCAGCTGGCCCCACTCCACATACCCAGCACCCGGCCACCACACTTGTGCACCGGTGTCTTTGCAGGGAAACCCATAATGACACTGGGGCCCCAGAGTCTGCCTGCGGCTGGCACAGTGACCACAGTCTGAGCAGCTGTCATGGTGACCGGGGTCTCCACTATGAAGCCAACTACAAGGCTCCTCCCACCTGGGCGGGCACCTGCCCCATGCATGGCCTACCTTAGCTCCCAGAATCCTCCATTGCAAAAGTCTAGAGATGAGAAGCGCTCCCAGCTTTTTATCTCCCTCTGCGTCTGCTTCCTACTTAGGAGGGTCCATGCCCTTCCTTGCCATCACCTTAGCTGTAGATCCATTGCTTTCCCCAAGACCAAGAACACACATCTCTCCCTGGGATCCCTCCCCAGGCCTGACACCATGCTGGATGGCTCTTGAAGGTGAGTGGGAGACTGCTTTGAGGGCCTCGTTTCCTATAGCTATCTTAGGTAGTCCCAGGTAAGCTCACACAGACTCAGGCACACACACACACACACACACACACACACACACAGACTTACACATGGGGGGCATTCAGCTGTACACACACCTCCATACATAGGAACATTCCAGGAAGTACACCCTTAAGCCTGCTCATGTAGGCAAATTCAGGCGCAAACACAGAAATACTACATGGCACATGCGCACACATGCACAGCACACACAACACTGCCGCATCTGCTCACCAGGCATGGCTGCACACAGATGGGAAGGTGCTGGTGTGCCATGGGCCCACGAAGATCCCCAGAGTCCCGGGAGCTTGGCATTTGGATACGGTCCTGCCTCTGATCTTCACAATGCTTCCTGTCCCAGGGGGTCACCCTTTCCCCGGGCAGTTAAAAAGAATGCGGAGTCCGCAACCAGAGGGACAACGGTTGAAATTTCCTCTCTGCCATTAATAGCTACATATAATGCCACACTCTGAACACTGGGGGCAGGGAAACCCATGGCAGGGGTACCGTGAGGGCCCAGCAAGGTCATGTGCTTGGCACTGGGGACGTGTGCACCTCAGATAACCAATGTTCACTCTGCTCTGGCAGCCACTGTATGCCAGGAGGGAGGAAGAGCCTTGGACTGGCTGCCTGGTGGCACGTAGAGCTAGTCATGCAAGAAGCAGGTGGGAGACAGCACATACAGGCGCCACTCTGCCTTCTAAGAGCGCTCAGAGTATCTGGTGCTTTAAAGACAAAGGTCCTTTGGGTCAGCACCAAAGCAGAAAGGCCCAAACTCACCAGCGGGGTGAGGAGGAGGCAGGAAGCCTTGTTTTCTAGGTTCTTCCCTGGACAGAGACTAAAGAGGCAGAAACAGAGAATAAGTTGTGGTCCTATGTCCCAGGATGCTAGAAATCCTATGGAATTTTCCATCCAGCTTTTCTGTTATTCATCCCTGTGTGTGTTGGACTCCTGTCTGGGGAATCAGAGCCCATGCTAACGAGACATTCGTGATCCTGAGGGTCTGCCGATGTCACTCAAGTCTTTGGCGCAGGTCTGGACTACCTGCTGTAGTGCGGGCGTTCTGTGTTCAAATCTTGACCCTGATGCTTCTTAGCTGTGCACCCATGGGCAAAGCACATGAGCTCCTTGATCCTCAGTTTTGGTTTGGAAAAATGATATAAAATGCTACCAACGAAACCCCTTCCCAGGGTTGAATGGAATCAGGAACAGGCCACAGTCAGTCCAGAATCTAGTTACAGAAGGACCTGTGCCAGTAGAAGTCCCTTCTGCCTGGAAAGGTCAGGAACCCACCAGAAGGCACTCTCGGACAAGGTGTTAGCACATAAAAGATGGCGTGGTGGGACCCATATCCTCTTATCCACTGTTTGTTCTCTCTCCCTTCCAGGCTGTGACCATGGACACATGGACTCACCCCCAAGCCGCCTCTTCCTCCCTGTTCTGCCCTCTGCCAGCTCAGGAGGCCCAGGCTCACCACCAGGGGATCAGGACACAGCCCAGCCTGGGACACCTGTGTGACGACATGGATACCATGAAGGCTGATCACATCTTGGACTTGCATGCAGGAGCAGGGACCCCTGACCTGAGCTGGGATCAGAGTGGACCAGTGAGGGTCCAGTGCATGGTACAGGGAGCTGCAGACTGAATACGACACCTCTGGGCTGTGGAGGCCAAGGCACGCGGCCCTGTGGGCAGAGTGTGTGCGTGTGTCTACGTGTGGACAGGGCCACCAGCTTGCATTCCACTCTGACAAGTCTCCCCGGCTGTGGAGTGTTCCAGCTGTGCTATCTCAGAACTTAGGACAGGGATGGAACCAGGAACAGCATGCCTGCTCTCTTAAATCAAGGCTCCCAGGCCAAGGTCAGAGTGGGGAGGGGTAGGCTAGACTCGCAAACATCTGTTTTTAGAGGCTGGAAGAGACCGCTAGCCCCTGGACGCACAGCTCCGAAGGACACTAGGCGGTCCTATGTGTCCTTTAGCATGGGCCCTCTCTGGGACCAGCCCCTTGGCTTCACCTTCATCCTGTTTGATAAGAACGTCTTTCTAGCTCACCTCATAGCCCATCCTCACCTGGGCAATTAGAGGACACCATAGCTCTTCTGCTGATAGGACATCTGGGGAGCCTTTATGGCTCCCCATCATTCATGGCACCCCCCCTCCAGTCTGAGCCTTGAAAACAGGGGCTGTGGCAAGAGAGTTCTGGTACATTCCCTCTTTGGCGCTGACACGGCTGGAGTTGGTTCTCCCACTGTGATGGATGCAGTCCTGGGTGTGGATGGTGGGTCACATGGGTATTCAGTGACTGTTTACAAAGGTCTCCTTGTCTCTGACCCACTGAGTTCCTTGTCAGGGGGTAAGGCGGGTGGCATGGGGAGGTGTGGATATGTGGCGGTTCCGAGGTCTCCGCTGCGGCCTGGTGCTGAGTCCTCTGAGTGGATTCCCCACTCAGGACCTGAGCCCCTCACCTAGCCACTTACTTCTACAGCTCCCATGACTTTCTTCTCTCCCCACCCAAAAGGGAAGCTGTTCTGGTCTGTGTTGGGCTGCCCCACCCCCTCCCTGCCACAGGTTCCTGCCTGAGGGATGCTGAGAACGGGTGGCACCAAGTGAATGGAAGGGAGTGTCCTGAGGTCGCTGGTCTGTGTTCCCAGTCAGACCTGACACAAGAGGAAGAGCTGCCCCAAGCACTGAACTAGCAGAGGTAGCAAGATGGACAAATCACACAGAAGTGTCCCCTTCTTTGGTTGGTCATTCGATGCACGCCCCGGGGCCAAGGCTGCTTGCAAAGCAGGAAATTGATTGACAGTGGTCACACTTTGAGAAAAACACAAGTCTTTGCAGGGCTCTTCTAAAATCCCTTTGCAAAGCTCCCTCTACCTACACCAGGGGACCTGGGGTCCCACACAAAGTTGTTCCCATGTGAACATCTCTGTCCTGGTGACATCTGTGTCTGTGGCTCAGCGTTCCTGCATCTCGGAGACGTTTTTACATACATTTGCTCAAGTCCCCGGACTCCAGTTTCCCTGAGGACCATTCTCATTAGCAGTTGCACCATCATCTAACAAGCCCCTTTCTGAACTCATCGCTGTGGCCAGGGCCGGGCTGAGACCCGCCCCCAGCAGCCTACTGAGCACCTAGAATTTAGTCCCTCCTTTCTCTTTGATCCCATCAGGACCTCTATGGTCCACGCATCCCGGTCTTTGATGTACCTTTCTATCAAGACAGGAAGTAAGAGAAGAGAAGGGCTAGGGAAGGCTGAGCCACCGGAAACCTGAAGTCTTGCCAGGAACCGGAACCTGTTCATCTGCTTCCCTGTTTGCAGATAAGTGACCCAGCGGAGGCTGGAGATTTCTCCACAGTCCCATGTGCCCCAAGGAAGCCAGGGGAAGGTGTCTCTTTACAAGGTGTGACCCGTCTCCTAGCTCCCAGGGTTCTGCCCTGTTCTGAATCTAGGGTCCATGAGCCTGTGCGGGATCCACAGACTTGGGGGGAAAAAAGACTATGGTGGCAAGTTCCTTGTAATCCTGGCACTGTGGAGGCTGAGGCAGGAGGATCACGAGTTTGAAGACAGCCTGGGCTACGTAGGATTCCTGTTTGTGATTAAGGACATGAATGGGACAGGGGGTCGCAGCCTTCCTGGCTCCTATGCCACTCCTCCACTTACAGGGTCCCCTGGGTTGAATGTCACTCAGCTCTTCGCTCTTTGCTGACCTCCACACCCACTGAGACCTGTGCCTGTGCTCCAGGCCCCATCCCTCCCTGGCTTCCCGCCCTTCCCCCAGCTAACAGGCTCTGGCTTGCTAGCAGCCCCTTAACGTGCAAACACTTGAATCTAGGGATAAAGAAATTGCGTTTCTTCCCTGAGGAGAGTTCCTCCACCCTGCATAGAACCGAACAGAAGTGAGGGGGTCTTGTAGTCAGATGCATTTCCCCCCAATAGCTGGCCCATCCAGCCCCTCACTCTGAACAAGGTCTCTTGTTCCCATCACACCAGCCGCCCCCTCCACTAGCTTCTGCCCCTGCCTCATGTTGCAAATCCTTCGAGGCGTAGGCTTCAGAGTCCTTTCTAGCCTGGTATGGGGACATCTTCTGTGTACCCATCTCCAGAGCTAAAGCAGAAGCTCCAAGCGGCCCTGTGAATAGTCTTGTGTGTGTTTTCTCTTACCGGTCAGAGGGGGAAGCGAGATTGTCATGTGCTCTCCTCTTGTTTCTGTAGCAACTTGAATTATTGGCCAATAGGAACCCTAGGTACACCGGTGTTGTTAGGTAGGTGGCTATATTCAGGGTGCCTAGGGCAAGGAGTGGGCAGAGCACTAGACTAACACACAGAGCCCTGAGTCCCAACCCCAGTACACACGAACCAGCTGTGATGGTGCATGCCTGAGTTCCCCTACACGAGATGCAGCGGCAGGAGGATCAGAAGTTTAGTCATCCTTGACTGTATAGTGAGTTTGAGACCAGCCTGGGCGCCATTACACCTTTTCTCGAAAAGTAATTTTTATGAATTTAGGAAACTTGGCACCTCCCACCCCATTGTTCACATGCTGTGTTTCTCCCCACAAACATGTGTTCCCTTATCTCCCATATCTCTGGTCCCCAGGTGTACATGGTGATCTATAGTACACAGATCAAACAAGTGCCACGCACTTAACCAGGGGTCATGAAGCCCCAGACTTCAAGGTGGGTTTTACATTCTTTGTATCTGAAGATTTAAAGAAAAAAAGACCAAAAGAAGAAAAACATGACTTAGGCAAATTTGATGCAATTCAAACTTCCCATCAGTCTCATATTGTCCCCAGCAATGACAAAATTATTCTTGGCAAGAGAGACCCCCCAAACCCATAGAGTCAAAATATATTGTGGCTTGGTCTGTGGCCAGCTTGGATGGCTTATGATATAGCGGGCCGTCTTACTGATGAATAAACCAGCCAGGGTAGAAGGGGCTGGTGGCAGAAGGAAGCATCCTGTAGAGATACAAAAGCAGAGAAGGGACAGACAGTTCCTCGGCCCTGGCCAGGTGTTGTGCCTGCTAGCACGGTGAGTCAAGCCCTTGAGACTATTGTGAACCTCAGATGAGTCCACCTTCAGTCCACAGACTGCCCGCACCCCGGAGAGCTGTGGATGTGAGCCACAAAATCCCTGTAAACTGACTTAAAGCGTTAAGGGCTTTGCTTTGGTTTTTGATGCCATTTGGTGCTTCCCCTTTCCATTTCTTCCTTGTTTCCTGAGAGTGTGGACTTTGTAGATGACAATGCCACGTCTTGGTGTCAAAGGTGCAGGATGCGTGGCTAGCTAGACTGGAAGGGTGCCTTGGGTGCAGGTTAGCTTAAACAACAGACGCACATTTCTCCCAGTTCTGGGTTGGCCTCCGCCAAGCCTTCTTGCCACCTCTTGTCTCTGGTGCCTTTTTGTTGTACAAACACTAAGAACACTGCACATCTCCTTGGGATCCCACCCCTCTGACCTCTTCAAAGATTCTTTCTGTGGGTGTGACCTTGAGGATGACAACAGTAGATATTGGGGAAAGACTCAACATGGGCATTGTGGGAAGTCGTCCGTCAGTTCTGAACTAAGACCCTGGAGGGGGTTGTCCATACCCGCAGTCTCCTCATCACTGGGCTTTCACTCCCACAATGCCCCAAGCTTGACTCCCCAAACAGGCCCTTCCTGTCCTTGTGCCTTGCCAGCCTTCATTACACCCATCTACTCTCCTGAGGACTGGTCTTGTTGCAAGAGTGATCCTGGTAAAGCCAAGCATCCCTCTGACCCTGTGTTTGCTTCTGTGACAAACTACCACACACCAACGGGCTTTTCACCATCCTGCAGATCCAAAGTCCAAAACAAAATGTCCACATGACCCACCTGCTCTGGAATTGTCAGTTTCCTTGTTGCTCCTGATGTGTAATTGTGTATGATAGATGCCAACATCCCTTGGCTTGTGGGAGCATCCCTCCAATCTCTACCTTTGTCTCCGCCAGCCACACTGATCTCCTTGCATCTCTGTCTTTGTGTGACTCTTTTTATGTGGACTCAGTCTTGTTGAATCAGGACATGTGAGTCATTTTTCTTGTAACTCTAACTAAATGCCTGAGAGAAACAACGTAAGAGAGGAATCATATATTTTGGCTCTCGGTTTCTGAGGGCTCAGTCCATAGCTGCCTGGATCTTTGTTCCTGGATCTGTCTTGAGGCTGAATGGTGGCGTGAAGGGGAGGGGGGGCATATTTGTCATGGTGGTACAAGGCTCAGGAGAGGTGTTCTTAATGGCAATTAGAAGAGAGAGAGAGAGAGAGAGAGAGAGAGAGAGAGAGAGAGAGAGAGAGAGAGAGAGCAATACAGGGAAGGGTCAAGGTGAGATTCTCATGTCCATGTCCCCACTGGTCTACGTCCACCAGCAAGGATCGGATCCACCTCCTGCCTTTGAGCATCGCATTGTGAAACCATCCAGGGACCCATTATAGGTTAGGTCAAAAATATTGAACTCTTTTTCGGAAACTTCATCACAGACACCCAGAGGTGCTTCCTTGAGCCCTTGAAAAGCATTTTTTAATTCCATTAAGTTGACAATCAAGATCACCCATCCCATCTCTTTACTCCAGTGTGATCTCATTTGAAGTGACATATCTCCTGAGCCTGTTTCAAATCAGGGCTGGTTCTGAGCCCTGGGCTACAACTCAAACCCTTCTGTGTCTGCAGGCATCACCTTGGCCCCTTTGTGGCAAACCTTGGATCCTCCAGAGATAGATTTCCCAGACTCCCCAGGCTACGTCTCAATCCTACCCATGCCAGACACATTCCATCTGTGAGTCTCCATAGCCATAGCGCATGGATGGTGAGATTGGGCCATGTAGAAACACCAATAAGGTCATTTGGACGAGAGTCTAGAAAGATCTGTGTATAAAACATCAAGAAGGATGGAAGATCTAGACCAAGGAGAGTGAATGTATGATGTCGCTACCACTGGTGCCCTTTCCTCTACCCTTGACAGACATCGCTAATCAATTTCAGCACACCTACCAACTGCAGCCATAGAGTACTAGACTGCACATGCTGAGGAGGGAAGGGAAGAAAGGTCCCCCAGAAAGCCCCTTCTAACCACCAAGGGTGGCTTTAGCACTCATGCCTCAGAATTTTCCAGAAACCTAGTAATTTGGGCTCTTTCCTTAGTGGATTGTCTGCCTGGAACTGTATAGGAGTTGTTTTTCAGTTAGGGAATTTGGCGAGCTGTTGAAGGACTCTTTCCTGGTAACCTGTAGCTGGTACCATTGCTTGCTGTTTGGAGAGAATCACTTATTCCCTTGGACCGCTTCCACGCCACAGAACAGCTGGGTTGGGAGGCCCCAAAGATGGACGCATGCAAAGCCTGTTGGCTGGGAAGCAGTGAGTTCTGAAGCTCAGACAGGGAAGTCTGGATATGTGGTGTAAGGCGTTGAGACCAAGGGATCCGACCCTAAGTCCTTCTTAGTCTCTTGCCGGATGACCAATTTGGTGACCAATAGGACCACTCACGGGCCACCTCTTCATCTCCTGCCACGATCCCATTTCTTGCCCATGTGCTGAGGAAGAATGAACAGTAGCTATCATGTACTTAGCTTAAGTTGACGTTCGTCGAGCACCATCCTTCTCCATGGATGTGTAAAATTCACGTTGTGGGTCCTTAGATTTGAAAGTCTGATGGTTCAAATCAATGCTTAGTTTTTTCTTTGTGGGCACTTCAAAGGAAAACCCCAGCTTGGCCATTTCTTCATGTCTTGAAAATGTCTTGACTCATCTCCATAACCCACTGCCAATGCCAGGATGCAAAAAATGCTAGGTCCAGGGATGCAAGAGTTGACTCTATCCAGTGTTGGGCAATGCCCAAGAAACAGCCACTCATGAAAATAGATGCCTATGCTATGTAGATGGCTGGGGAACTCACAGGGGCCATGAATACACACGAGTGTGGCCGGTGGTCCATGTACTGAGGCAAAGCTGAGATCTGAAGAAGAGGAGGAGGCAGGAAGGTCAGACTGGCCCAATTAGAAGTCTCTCAATCTTGGTGCTGTTGACCTTGGACCCAGCTAATTCTTAGGTTCCTGTTGTAGCCCAGACTAGCCTTGAACCCTTGATCCTCCTGTCCTTGGTGGAGAAACAGCCACTAAACAGAGTGATAGAATGTGACTGCTCTGTCCCTGATCTGGGTGTGGCTGAAGAAAAGCCTCTTTATCATGCCTCTAGTCAGATCAAGGAACCCATAGCTAGAGGAGGAGACATTGGGGAAGGTGGGTGTTCCAAGAGGATGGAGTCCAGTGAGCACTTTGGAATTTGACATGCATGGCTACCAAGTGCCTCCTGGGAAGGACACTGGGTCACTGGGACTCTGTCCCTTGAGGGTCACCTTGCCCAGGGTGGGACACTGAATATCCATGGGTGTCTCTGTTGTGCATGGCCAGTCACTAACCCTTCTCCTTAAAGCCTGCTCTTGTCTGCTATAGTTTTTCATCATGCTGTCATGCCACCTCGCATAAAGAGCTCTGATGTGTCAGCTACCTGACCTACAGACCCATGGGAACACACTAGAAAGCCCCACCACAGATAGTCTTGCCATGGTCCCTCTCTGTCGACATTGTGCTTTTCGCTATGCAAGGGCCACCGGAGTATGGACATCAAGACTACACAGGGACATAGAGACATGTTGGTGGGAAGACCCCCACAGCCTACGTAGTTCTCTAGAGAAATAATAAATGTGATGGGCAAGATGCTGATTTGTTCTTGAAGGGACTGACAATAACTCAGGGTCATAGAATCCCAGACTGAATCTATAATGAAGCCTAAAATGTAGGAGAGGATGCATTAGCTTTGTTGGTAGGGTGGGGTTTCTTCTGTTCCTCTAAGTATGTATGTGGGCTTGAAGCATGAAAACAGCACCTTGGCCAACTAAAGGACTCCCTGGGGTGGGGCTATAAATGAATGGGACTCCCAGACCCGCTTCAACTTGATTTTACTCACAGCTCTCTCTCCACTTCCTCTGGCTGACTGGGCCTCACCAAGTTCTCAGTGTCCGTGGCTCTACTGGAGCGTACTTTGAACTTTGTCAGCTTTGCGAAGCCCTTACTTAGCACTTGATGTTTGCTGGTCCCCATGTGGATGGCCGTCATTAATAAACAGTGGTTCCATAGCACCCAGTCTCTGACATCTTGGCACTTAACTGAATCTCTCACCCGAAGTGTACCTCTCAGGAAATCCCTGGGCACATGCAGCTGCAATAGAGAGGCGGTGGTTGTCTCTCACACACGTAGATTCTAATGGCCTGAGGAACAGCTTCCAGGTACAGGGGGTTGGCAACGTCTCAGAGGGATCTGAGAAAGACCATGCCCTGACCACCAAGGCTGATGCAGAAGCTGGAAGCTTTTCCTCTTGTTCCGTAGCCCCGGGGTTAAAACCAAGGCTGTCTTTGGGGGCCATACAAGCGTGGCTCCACAGGCAAGCAGCCTTGACATGGCAGTTGAGGCTCCGCAGCCCAGGTTCCCACTCTAGACCTGTAGTCCCTACATCCCCGACTTCTGATCTTCTCTTGGTGGCCTGCTCCACAGGCCCTTCAGTCACATGTCCCAACATGGTGGGCAGCTCTCCAAGTCACCAACTTGAGGAAACTTCCTCACTGTAAAAATAGGCTTTCTTTGTACATTATTCTGTTGCCTTTTTTTCTAAACACAAAGTATATATACCTATAAATGCTATATATATTATATATGTGTATATATATATATTATATATATATATATATAAAGACTGATTCTTGTACAGCCCTCTGCGGACCTCAGGCCCACACTGTTTTCTCCATGTCTGTCTGTACTGACTGTTGCAGAATGAGCTGACATATGACTCTGGTTCCCCATTTCCTTCTGGACCACTGTCTCTTTTCCCTTTGTAGATCTGTCTTATTCTCTGTCTCTTTCACTTGTTGCCAACATGTTGCTGGGGAAAAAAATATTTGATTTGGATGATGCCATCCAAGAAAACAAGCAGAATTGGTTGATGGGTAGATGAATGAATGGGTGGGTGGATGATGGATGGATGGATGGATGGATGGATGGATGGATGGATAGATGGATGGATGGATGGATGGATAGATGGGTGGATAGATGGGTGGATGGATGGATGGATGGATGGGTGGATGGATGGATGGATAGATAGATAGATGGGTGGATAGATGGGTGGATAGATGGGTAGGTGGGTGGATGGCTGTTTGGGTGGGTACATGGATGTATTGGTGGATATATGGATAGGTGAGTGGATGGGTATGCAAGTGGGTGGATGGACAGGAGAGTGAATGAATAGAAAGATAGATGAATGGGTATGTGGATGGATGGATAGATGGATGGATGGATGGACGAATGGACTGGTTGATAGATGGGTAGACAGATGGGTGAATGGTTAGGTTGATAGGTGTGTGGATGTGTGAGTGAGTAGATGAATGGGTGAGTAGGTAGGTAGATGGATAGATGGATAGGTGGGTAGATGAATGGCTGAATGGATGGTTGAATGGATAGAGGATGGATGAATGGATAGATTGATAGTTGGATGACAGGGTAAGCTAGTGGGTGGGTGGATAGGCAGATGGGTAGCTATCTGGATGGATGGGTAGATAGATTGATATATTGGCAGATGGGTGGGTGGATGGTCCAATGTGTATATTTGTACAGATCATTTATAAAGTTTTCTACACTTCTCAAAAAAGTATTTCTAACCTGGGCTGTTGGACAGTGTGTGAGCCCATGAGCCGGCAAGCCTGCTGTTTCTTGTGTTTAGTGCAATGTGTAGTGAGAATCCAATGTCTGAGTTATTTATGCCAATAAAGAATTTGAGAATTACTGAATCTACTGCTGTCACTACAGGTCTGAATTCTGCTAGTGTCTGTTGTATGGAAGGAAGCCTGAGGCGGTAACACTGGTTACTAACTTCATGGATGATGCTGTGTAACAAAGTATCTGTCTCACTCTACAGCTTACACCAATGAGAGTTTATCTTCATGCACCTGGGGCTGTGAGTCTAGGTTGGGCTCTTCAAATAGGCTCTTTGGAGGCTTCTGGTCAGGTTCGAGGTCAGATTGAAGGTCATTCCATATGTGTTCATGCAGACATGAGAGCTGGACCAGAAAACACAAAAACACATGCAAACTGTTACCTCCAACGGTAGCCACCAAGAATCCACTGGCCCGTGCTGGTCAGATGTCCAGCCTTTCATGGAGTGGTTGCAAAGTCCACGCCAATGAGGGCTGAGAAATTCACCTGGGAAGCCACAGATGTGCCTCTCTGGAAAGATGAATGTGGTGTGGACACAGCAGTCCCCCTGGTCACCCTCACAGATGTGGCAGAAACAAGCGTGTAGGCCAGATATTGGCACTGAATGTCTCACTGTCTTCCTTACTCTTTCTCCACCTTATTTTTTTTTTGATACAGGGTGTCTCACCGGACCTGAAGGTTGCCCATTCAGCTAGCGTGGTCAGCCACCTTGTTCTGGGGATACCCTGTCTTCACCCCAGCCCCAAAGCTGCAGTCTTCAACCATTGCTTTTGGACTATCCTAGGTAGAGCCAGAGCTACGTGCAATTCAGGGGACCCTATCCCCTTCTCCACAGGCAGGGTCCTCTGCAGCCTCTATGAATGCTTGGAGGATGCTAAGGTTTTCATTCCGAACAGAGCACCAACCAGTGTTCCCAGGCACGAGAGACTTCCCTTTTACCCCTTCATACGGCACTGCCTGCTCTTGCCTTGGGGATGTCCTCAGTCACTGCCAGCCTTTTGCTGAGGACACTGAGCCAACTTCTACAAACCATACAGATCCACTATCCAAGAAGCTGGTCACCAGACAATAAATGGCTGCTGTGTACCAGCCATTCATACCTAACCCCTTCAGTAACATTCTGAAGCCGGACAATCACTTGCTGTCCTGGGACTAAGTCCTACCGAATAGCACGGCTTCAGACCAGAATAGGGCCATTCCCAATTTACGACTGAGGAAATTAAGATACAAGAGCACTTGAGCTGTTGTGACCGAGCCATGTTTGGGCCCCCAGAACTCTGGTTCCAACCAGTTCTGAGTCCTAAGTCTCTGTTCCCAGGGCAACAATGAATCAGACTCTTAGGAAACATGTGCGTGAATGTGGGAAACTTTCCAGGAAACAGCCACTACGAGGCCACCTGGCCAGACCCCGTGAGTACCAGTCACAAAGCATTTTGCCATGGCTGATCTGCTTTGATGATCATGGCACTGTGCAAAGCCCAGAGAGGTGGAGTGATTTGATGAAGGTCACACAGGATCCCAATTTCTTCTCCTAAAACCCAAACTATGGTCATACGCAGAACCTATGGTTAGTAGGAACACCCGAGGGCCTGGAGAGAAGACCTGTATCTCAAAGGGACACTGAGTGTCCCCTGGCCACCTGGCCCAGCATGCTGGTGTTGTGAGGGAGAGATAAGGTATAAGAAATGACAGTATGTGTGCCACCCTGGTGTCCCTGGGTTCAGAGCCACCTGACCATGGAGTAGAGGACAGCCTCCTCTGTGTATTAACCCTCAGACTGAGAACTTTCTAGATCTGTATTACTCCATGCATGTCATCCATGTTCACATATATTTGGAAGCCATCCCTGGCCATATGAGACTTTCATTTAAAATAATAATGATGATGCCAGGAGTGGTGACACATGCCTTTAATTCCAGCACCCCAGAAGCAGAAGCAGGTGGGTCTCTGTTTCTTACCAGCCTGGATGACATAGTTAAAACCCTGCCTCAAAGGCAAAATAAAATAGAATGAATAAATAAAATAAAATGTTGATAATTTTTTGTACTGATTACGTTTTGATGCTGAGTTAAAGTACATTGCCATAATTAATTTATTTGTCCATTTTATTTAATTTTTTTTCTGTGTAGACCCTCTCACTCTGTAACCCAGCCCTCTGGAGCTCTGTAGCCCAGGCTAGCCTCAAACTCTGCACCCTCTTGGTCTCCAGAGAGCTTTCACCGCTGGCGGGCTGTTTTCCTGGCCCCTCCTTACTGAGTTTCACCTGCTTTCCCCGCTTGGAATGGTTCTGGGTGTGTCTGTGGCTGGGAGTACTTAGCAGAAGCGCCCTCACTCTGCTGGAGGCCCAGGTTAGAAGCAACAGAGTAACAGATGAGTTCAGGCGGGTGATATGTACCCCAGGCTCCCTAGTTATGGTCCCTGCAGCTAGCCATGGAGTGGAGTGTCCAGGCTCCACCTGCCCAGCACACCACAAGGTTGGGGAACCTGGGCCTGGAGCAAGCCTTCTGCTCTCAGATTCTTCCTCTCAGTCTCGAAAAGGAAGCAACCGGTAAATGCTTGCTCTTATGTGGATGCAGGGCCGAGCCTGTAGCCATGACTATCACTAACAGCTGTAGCGATTGCCGAGTGAGAAGTGCATCCCTAAAGCCACTGTGGTGATGCACCCCTGCAATCCAGGGCTCAGGTGCACCCCTGTAATCCTGACACTTAGGTGCACCCCTGTAATCCTGGTGCTCAGGTGCACCCCTGTAATCCCGACACTCAGGTGCACCCCTGTAATCCCGACACTCAGGTGCACCCCTGTAATACAGGGCTCAGGTGCACCCCTGCAATCCAGGCGCTCAGGTGCATTCCTGTAATCCAGGGCTCAGGTGCACCCCTGTAATCCCGGCACTCAGGTGCACCCCTGTAATCCCGGCACTCAGGTGCACCCCTGCAATCCAGGGCTTAGGAAGGGGAGTGGAAGTCTAAGTCATCCTTGGCCATAAACTGGAGGACATCCTGGGCTACTTAAGACCTTGTCTCAAAAAAAATATAGTAAAGTAAAATTAAAAATAATCCAAACACAAACAAAATAGCCCTCGTGGGGCTGGAGAGACGGCTCAGTAGTTAAGAGCACTGGCTGCTTTTCCAGAGGTCCAAGGTTCAGTTCCCTGCACCCACGTCAGGCAGCTCCCAGCAGCTGTAGCTCCATCTCAGGGGGATCGGACATCTTCTGGCCTCTGCAAGTATTACACACGTGCGCACGCGCGCGCACATACACACTCACACATACACACACACACATACACACACGCACGCACGCATACACTCACACATACACACACACACATACACACACGCACGCACGCACACACACACATACACACACACGCACGCACGCATGCACACACACACACACACACACACACACACACACACACACACACACACACACACACACGAGGGGGCTGCATCGTGTAAGTGCGGGGTCCCAGAGGGGTTTCACCAGGGTTAAGCCTCACTGCCCAATTCTGTTGAACTGAGAACAAGTGTGTGAATGACAGGACGACCTCTTGCCCGTGTCACACTTGCTTCAAACCAGAAGGGAACACTGGAAGGAAAGGTTTCAGCAGTGTTTTTAATAGAGGCATTTGCTGAGCAACTCCTATGCGCCAGGCTTAGGGTGCTGTGGGGAAGAAAAAACAAAAAAAACAAAAACAAAACAAAAAAACAAAAATAGTGCTCTGGCTTAGGGCCGGCCTGAGGGGGCAGTGAGGCACCTGCCCGGCGCAGGAGACATCTCTGAAGATGTCAGTTGATGACGTCCAAGGCTGATCCCAGAGGAAGGCAGAGGTCAACCAGGTTTTCGGAATCTCTCCCAATTCCGGCCACCATGGACGGAGCTCACCCGCTTACCAGGCATCCCGCCTCGTTCTTACTTCAGTATTCTGGTGAGTTTGCTAGGGACCCCACGGTCAGCCTTCTGAGCTCGCCTCTTGGTCATCTTTAGGTCTCTGCTCCCTGCCCCATCACCTGCCTCGGACCTGGCTCGGGAGCCCTCGTGGTCGACAGCCCAGCCAGCTGCCAGCTCCCTTCTTGTCTCTTCCTGACAAGTCAGCCAGGCTGAGTCACAGCTCATCTTCCCCAGCCCCACGTGGAGGCTGGGTCTGAGCCAGGGGTATGAGCTACCAGCCAGGGTGCCCGCCAATCAGACCGAAATGAGCCCATAAGCTGCCCTGGGGATTAGACCTCAGAACATTCTCGAATCCCACACTCCACTTTGGAGCTCCGGAGGGGGCAGACCACAGCAGACGGGCGTGATGCCCAACCACACGTGGGGAAACCTGTCTTGCCTGAGGATAATGATACAGTAATTATTCATCCAAAGGGAGGCCAGGTGCTGTAACCCCAGCACCCGGGGTAATGCCTAACACACAGTAGGCACTCAGGAAGTTCTTTTATTAAATAAGGACGCAAACAGAAACAGCTGCCTGCATTTGTCAAGTGCGTAGCGTAAATAGCTGCACCTTTTACCACCGGTACACACGAATAATAATTTTGAATGGACCGCACGCTCACTCCCAGCTCTACCAGGCAGGCACCGCTCACCGCTCACATCTGCCCTTGTATTCCTGCACACAGTAGGTGCTCATCAGGTAGCATTCCCCACAGGCAGCTTCCGGGCATGATCTCATTTATTCTCTCATGGGCGGGCAGGGAGGTGAGGCTCCTCAGCAGGCAGGAGGTCTGCGTGTCTGCAGAGCCTGTGCGCTCGCACCAGCCGGGTCCCACTCCTCAGCGTGGGAAGAAAGATGGGCGTGGGGGGTGGGGGTGAAGTGGGGGTGGGAGAACACCACTTTCCATTCTCCAATCCCGTTCTCGGTCCCAGCGGCAAAGGCTCATTTTAGCTGTTGTTCACTGCAGCCACAGCAAAGCCCAGAGAGGTAGAGGAACCTGCTTGAGGTCACACAGGACTCCTGACTCCATGTCCAGTGCTCTGTCTCTCACTTCCCCAGCTGTGACTCCACACTGGGACCCTTAGATCAGCCGGGGCACAGGTGGGTGAAGAGAGAAGGCCCCAGGAACCTGACATAGCATGCCTAGGGGCAGGACTGACTTCCTGCCCTTGAGCCTCAGTTGTCCTGACCCAAACAAGGGGGCTGATATCATCTACCATCACTTTACAGGTGACGTGGTGAGAAGCCACAACTTGGCATCGGGCTGAGTGAGGTGTGTGTGTGTGTGTGTGTGTGTGTGTGTGTGTGTGTGTGTGTGTGTGTGTGTGTGTGCTGACTCTCCTGCTGTGTGACTTGGGAGAAGAAACTTAACTTCTCTGAGCCTTGGTTGCTGCATCTATAAGTAATGTCGTTACTGAGTAGCCACTTTGTGGAGTGTGTGAGATTTGGGCAGCACAGACACCCATCCTGGCACATAATAAATGCTCAGTTAAAGCTCCCAGGACTCTTGGGTCGTACTGTGAAGGGCCGTATTCTGCTCCAGCAGGCTCGGCCTAGACACAGAGGACCCATGACTGCAATCCTGACTCCAGGCCATCCCAGCCAGCTGGGGAAACCTGAGCCACCTCGGTCCCTGGCAGAAGCTGCCACAGCCACCACAGCCTCTGGAATGAAGGAAAGGTCAGAGTCTAGGGAAGCAGGGCTGCCACAGCGCAGGGAGGGCCCGGGGGCTGGCTGGCCACCCTCACTTCTCTCCTCCCCGCTTTCCAGGGGAAGCACGAGCATGCTGTGCCTGGGTGTGCTGCCGCCCCCCTGCCCAGGGCTTGGCCTCTGGGCCCCGGTGCTGAGCCGCCTCCCAGCCTGCCCCTGGGGAGGGGCCACCTGGTGTCAATTAAGGCCCTGAGTGGCTCGGCCGCACCACGCAGGGCGGCTGATTAGAGCTGCCGTCTCTGCAGATGGGGAGCATGGACTGAGGGACGGCACCACCATGCCAGGGTGGCCTCGCAGGAGCCCGTGAGTAGTGGGTGGGGGACTCTGTCTCCTGGGTGGGAGGGAAGCGGGTTGTGTTCGGGCGCTGGCATCAGAGGAGGGGGCTCCTCAAGCAGAGTTTGTTCTCTGGAGGCCTTGCCAGGCCTCCCAGCTCTCTCTTTTCCTCAGCCTCGCCTCAAGGAGACCCCAAGGGACCATATGCTGCCCGGTGTCCTTCCTGGACTCATGCAGTCGCAGAGGGCACCCCCGCACTGCCTCTGAAGGAGGCATGAAGGGTGGACGAGGGACTCGCTCGGACGGAGGCTATTTGGAGGAGTCCCTGCCTCTCTCCTGGACACCCCCTCCGGGGAAGGCTTGGGTGGGCATCTAAGGGTGGGTTCCTACAGCCTGCTGCCCCAGGGCTGCTCTTCAGGGAGAGGCTACAGCTCCACGGAAGGCCAAGCCAGGTCCTGACCCTGCATCTGCTCCTGGGGCCACCGCTTCAGCCCGGCAGGGTCTGCACTGCTCCCTGACTCCCCATGGGAAGTTGCTCCCCAAGAGGGACAGTGTGGGGCCAGCTGCCTCCATGGGACAGACTCCAGGGAGGGTGCTGCTGAGACCTGCCCCGTGCCAGGGGACTCGCGATTGGCCCCCAGGTTGTGTCTAGAAAGCCTCAGCTCCCGGCTGGGGGAGAGCTCTGTAGCCATGGAAGGGTCACTACCCGGCAGTAGAGATTCTGAAGTTAGAGGACGCCTGGGTAGGACCTAGCAAAGATAAGGCAGCTGTCTACATGATGAAACAACAGGCACATCCTTGGCTGTCCGCTTCTGCTTTCACGCAGCAAACTTCGGTCGACCTCCCCTGTCCTGGGGTACATGTCCCTTAGTGTGCACTTCCTGTAAAGTGTCTGTCACGTGCGTCGCAGAGAGTGGCTCTGGTGGGTAGACTAAGAAGGAAAGACGGGTCACCCCTGTGACTGTGGCTGTCTTTCTGTGACTCTGCCTTTCACGCTGCACTTGGAGGCTGTGTTGTGTGGACACGGGAGTCTTGGTTGTGGTGCCAACTTACTCAGGCTACTCTTTCCAGTGCTGCCCTTTTGCTGCTGGTGGGGTTGGGGGTCAAGGGAATTCTGGGGAACGCAGCACCCTGTGAGTTCACTGGCCAGTGGCCGCACCAGCTCCTTGTGAGCTCATCTTGGGGACTTAGCCAGCTCTGTCTCTCTGTCTCTCAGGTGCCTGTCCGGCTGGTGGTCGGACTGGAGGGCTCTGGAAGCCCTGAGCATGAGGCTAGCAGAAGATGAGGGCTGACCACAGAGAAGCCCCATTGCTTTCTGGGAAATACTAACCCTAGTTCATGTCCGCCATGAAACATCTCCGCATGAGTCCTCGCACACAGGACTTGGGCCTGACACAGGGATATAATAGTGAACCAAGAACCCAGTCAGGCCACAAGCGCTCTGCGGCACAGCACTTGCTCTCAGGACTGAATTAGAAGGTAGCTTTCCCAGTAAGCCCTCAGCTGTGAGGGCTTTCACTCCTGCTGCCCACCATGCACTGGGCAGTGTTCATTGAGCATCTACTATGAGCCAAGTTCTGTGCCCACTGGTGCAGCCACACCAAGGCATCTGAACTCCACCATCCCTCTCTCTCCCCTTCGTCTGCAGCAGGACACCCATATCCAGTCTGGAAGAAGCCAGGCGCTGTAGTAACGGAGGCAAATTGAAGTCCCTTCTCAAGGTCCCCACACAGCATCAGAATGTTCCCAGGGTCTGCTGGGATCAGTGGCTCTGGCCAGAACCCAGAGTTCAGCTCGTGACACACCACAATAGATCTTTCAGCATTTTGAAAATATCCACCCCCGGGACAAGGTGACGTCCGTGCGGGCCCGTGGCTTAGTTGCCCTTTTCCAAGGGACAGTCTGATTGTTTCGACGCTTGCTGCCTAAGCCTTGCCAGCAACATCAGCACAGGACACTCATCAAACAGAAGTTGCAATTAGTGTTCCCCCTGGCTGCACACAGCCTCGTGTGACACACGGGGGCCCTACTCTGGTCCTTTCCCACCTACAGTCTAGTGACCCATGGACCCACGCCTTGAAACTCCAGCACCAGCCTCTTCGTGAGCCCCAGTCTTCAGCGGGGCATAAGCGATTTTGTTTCCTGGTTATATTTAGCTAGCAGTGCTGGGAATGGCGCTCTGGGTCTCGAATGCTAGGCAAATTATACCACTGACCTACAGTCTGTCCTCTCGGTTTCTTCGCTTGTCCGTTTGTGATATAGCACTTCCATTAACTATTTGAAAAGTTCATACATGCACACAATGTATTTTGATCATATCCACCCCCACTCCTTCCCGACTTAACGTCCTCATTTTTTTTAATAACCCACTAAGCCTAGGCTGTGTTGCCTATGTACTCATGGGTTTGGGGGCATCCTCTGGAGCATTGCCAGCCTAAGCCACCCTGGTTTTCAGAGACAGGGCCTGGCTCCCCCTCCCTAGGCCAGGATTGTAGGCGCGCTCTGCCATGCCTGGCAGACACGGAAACTTCTGCCCAGACAAAATTCTGGGGGCATGGCTTAGGGTCAAATGCTGCAGATGAAGCCTGAGAAGTGGAGGGAGGTCTTGTCACCTCGGTCCCCATTTGACCCCTTGAAGGGTGCTGAGGTCCCAGCCCAGCCAGGGGGCCATGGCCGGCGAGGCTGTCCGGCAGGTGAACCCAGCCCATCTCAGCCGACACCCCAGTAGGAGGGCGTTTGCCTCAGGTCTGAATGCATAGAAGAGCTGCCGGGACAAGGGTGCAGGAGAGGCTTACACAGGGCACTAAGCAAGGCTGGAACAAGCCCTGACCTGCCCAGGGACCTCTGGGAAATGAGCTACATCTCAGAGTCACGCCACCCAGAGGTCCAGGCAAACAGGCTCAGCACCAGGCCAGTTAATCACCGGCTCAAGCTGTCACCAGCTGTGAGGGGAACATAGGGCAGAGGAGAATGACAGTTTCCCAAGTAACCCAGCTTCCTTCGTGTCAAGAGACGCAGAAGCCGAGGCACAGGCCCGCCAAAGGCCACAGGGGTGAATCCTACGCCTCACCACAATGAGTAGTTTCTAGACTGAAGGTGAAGATGCACACTGGGCTAGGTGAGGACCACGTGGCGCTCATTCCAGTGTGGAGAGTAAAGGGGAGCCAATAGGAGCCCCAAACCTAGTGTGGGAATCCGGGCAATGAGCAAGGAAGAGTGTGGGGCCTGAGTTCAAGTCCCAGCAGCACCACCGGGTGGGGCTTGGCCGTCAAGCCAGTACCTTGGTTCTCAGGGCCTGTGATTCCGTGGCTGTGGGGTGTGGACGCCATGTGTGGCCTCTCTCCTGGTATAGTGGGTGTGATGTGCGTATCAGTCACATGGTGCGGTGTCTGGAAGATGCAAAGGGCGGTGTGGGAACACTGAGACGGGTCCACCCACGGGCAGCTCCTCAGTGTGGACTGCCTGGGGCCTTTCCTCACCTGAACCCAAAGTACAGGCATCTGGGCTTTGTGGCTCGGAGGGGAGGTGAAGAGGAATCACAGCTTAGTCCACTTTCTGTTGCTGGGATAAACACCACAACCAAAAGCGACGTGCTGAAGACAGGGTGCCTTTGGTTTATGGCTCACAATCCATCAAGTGAAGCCAAGACGGGAACCTGGAGGCAGGAACTGAAGCAGGAGTGCTACTCACTGGCTTGCTCTCCATGGCTCGCTCAGCTTGCTTTCTCTACGAGCCCAGGCCCAGGGCACTGCAGTGTCAGCTGGGTTAATCAATCGCTGATCAAGGAAACAGAGGCCAGATGGGCCGGCTCATGCCTTTATTCCTAACACTTGCGATGTAGAGGCAAGTGGATCTCTATGACCTCAGAGCCAGCCTGGTCTAAATAAGAGATTCCCAGGCCAGTCAGGGTGATGTAAAATCCATCATTGTCGTCGTCGTCATCATTATTGACTAGAATAATGCTTCAGTGGTTAAAAGCACGCATCACTCATGCAAAGGACCTGAGTTTGATTCCCAGCACCCCACAGTGGCTCACCGCCATCTGTGACTCCAGTTCCGAGGCGCTGATGCCCTCTTCTGGCCTGTGTGGGCACCATACATGCATACGGTGCACATACAAAAATGCAGCAAAACACTCATACACATAAAATAAAGATAACCGAGTCAAAGAAACTGTAAGGAAAAGTAAAATGTCTCTCAGTACTGCCTTACAGCTCAGTCTGATGGAGGCATGCTATGAATTGGGGTTCCCTTTCCACGGGGACTCAGCTGACCCAAACCTAACCAACACAGCATGTGAGGGGCTGGAGCTGACTCTGGTGGGCTTGTGTTTAAGAGCTAAGAGTCTGGAACTGCCAAGGGGGCCAGGACTCCAGCCCTGTCCCCTTCTCATACCTCACGCAAGCCTGAAGCATTGGCTAGGAGCCTACCTTGCCCATCAGTCACCCGTCCCTTCAGCACTCATCATGCCTTGGACCCCAAGAATGTATGTGTGAGCAAGGACTCCCATGTGCACGCACATATATGTGTTCACATGGTGTTCACGTGGTTGCTCATCCACTCCTTTATGTGAAAATAGTCTTGCTACGGAGCCAAGGCTGGCCCCAAACCCACAAACACCTTTGCCCCGAAAAAGCTAAGTTACAGATCCAGTACCCTACTGCACAAGACCCAGAATTCATGAGTTTACAGAAGTGGGTGTGTGTGTCTGTGTAAGGACATGCATGGAAGCTGTGTCGAGTGCCCCAGGAAGCGTGTGCTTGTGCCTGTGAGCCTTCAAGGCCACCTTTGCCTGGGGCCATCTATGTGTGTCAATGCATTTCTATCCAACCTTGGCTTCTCCAGAGAAGCTCAAGTCTCATTCTGTTTAAACCTACCCACCTATCCAGTGGACCCTTCTCTCGTGTGCACTGCACCCCAAGTCTGTATTTCACCCCTTGAGATCCCTAGGGCCCTCCTCCAGGTAATGGTCGTGGAAACTGAGGTCCACAGGCTCAGAGCTGGGCAGTGACAGGGCAGGAGTGTGCTGAGCCTTGGGCTCTCTCTGCCTGCTACCCCTAGTGCTTTTGTGTACAGTGAGATGTCCGCAGAAAGCCCCCGTGTCTTCTGGATGATTCCCCTTCTCTTCTGGATTCTGGTCCTTTATTGCACTGTATTTTGTGATGCCACTCATCCTGGCCCTCCTTCCCTTCCACTGGGAATAGATGAGGCTAGAACAGTAACAACTGCAACAGCTTCAACGACAACATCTCCTCCTCCTCCTCTTGTGACCCGGTTTAATTACAGAACACAGAATGAAAAACAGCTTTTCTGCAGCATTGACTCTGTTTCCAGAATAATAAATTGCAGAGAGAGATTTGATGCTTGCGGATAAAAAACATGACCCCAGAAAAGACTGTGTGTTCATGGGTCAAACCTGTGAGTGGAGGAAAGGAAGTTTCTAGTATTGCTGGTGTGAGTCTGCTTCCTACTGGACTCTGACCCCTGCTGACTTCACCCTGTACCATGGGCATCCAGTGCGAAGCCATGGTCCTCCACATGTCCCCAGGGATCCGGTGGCACTGAGAAGCAGATCCCCGGCCTTGACTCACTGATGAGGAAGCTGGGCCTCAGAAGAACTCCGGGGCCCATTAAAATTTGTTGCTGAGAGAACATGAAAAGGTTTGACTGCTCTCTCCAACACCATGGGTCCACTACACCACACACACACACACACACGTACACACAGAGTTCTAATCAGCCATCATTTCCATTCACCCATCTACCCTTTTAGTCATCTACTCATCCTTCCCTCTTTTCTTCCCCTCTTCCTGTTAGTGACTTCTGTATCTGTATCTGCCATTCCCTCATCCCTTCGCCAGCCCATGCATCCATTCCTGCTTTGATGATCGCCCATGTATCCATCTGATCCATTTACACTCATCCATCCATCTACCTCTCTGTGATTGGGGTCCCCAAGGCTAGCCCAAGTCTGGGGACTTTCTAGGAGACTAGTGGACAGTAAAAGAAGGCAAGATAACAATATATGGAGTGTAGTTTAATCACAGCACTCAGGAGGCAGAGGCAGGAGGATCTCTGTGAGTTTGAGACCGGCCTGGTCTACAAGAACTGGTTTCAGGACAGGCTCTCAAGCCACAGAGAAACCCTGTCTCGAAGAAAAAAAAAAAAAAAAAAACAACACATCGCCAGGATGGCCCCTAGAGACTGTGATGAGGGCACGGCACACATCTCTTGGAGACTGGGTCTGAGTTAGCCCTGCAGATGGGCTGCAGGATGAGTCTCCTTGTTTTTGCCCTTGCTGTCTGGGTACCTAATCGTCCCCTTCAGTGTAACCATCAGATGATGTCCCTTCCACTTTGCATACCCATCACTAATCCTCTCACCCGCTCCATGGAATGAACAGGGCCCAGAGCTGCCCTCCACCTTGCTGACATACCACAGCCAGAGGCTCGGCAAGGCTTTGAGCCTTCCGTGTGGCTTCTGCTGCTGCAGTGTCTGTGGACAAGGTGTGCCTTTAAAAGCCTCAGATCTTTGCAGACACATCTCCTTCAGTGTCACCGTGAAATGTCCTCATTACAGTGTTTAAATGGGTGCCGGCAGACACGCATGGTGAGTCCCTTGCTCTTCCCGTCTCCCGTGCTGTCCTGCAGCAAAAGCAGAGACACGGTAAACACGATTGCCATTACGCAGCCAATAAAACTCGCCTTCAAAACACATGTGTGATGGGCAGCGTGACGTTTTGCTGGAGAAAACCATTGCCCACACTGCAAGTGTGGGGCGTGCTGCCCAGAGGGCTCATTTTTTACTTTTGAAGAGCTTAATTAGCAGCTGTTTGGGGTTGTTTTTAGGGGGGGTGGGGTTGGGTTTTGGTTTTTGTTTTTTTTCCTTCCAGTGGGTTCTTTTAGTCAACCCTACTTTGTACACCCGCCTCTGCTGTGGCGGCTTAATTTTCCGCCTCATTTTCCTCACTGGGATGAGTCCTCTGTCCTTAAGGTGTAGCCAATGTCCCATCCTTAGGCTTCACTGGGCACCAACAGGAGCATTGCCACACAGCATCCATGCTGTCCCTTTGTCCTTGTGTGGTAATTACAGTGGGTTGGCTCAGCACAGTGGCTGTCACGGGCACAATGCGGAAGAGAGTCTGCAAGAGGCAGAGTGCAGCGACAAGATGTCCATCAGTCAGTCTGAGAGCAAGGCTGTCTCCACCATCGAGCTGGAGTGACAGCCCCAGGAGTCCCAAGAAATCAAGTTCAGGTGGCTCTTGCAACCGTAAGGAACATGAAGGGATAGACAGGTCCAGCTGAGAGAGTTGGTGGTATTTAAACTTGATGTCATGAGGGTTCTCGGGGCTAAATGGCAAAGAGAGGGGAAAGGGGGTTGGAGAGAAATACACTTCCTGCTTCAAGACACCTGTCACCCCAGCACCAAGGAGACAGAACCAAGAGGGTCATGAGTTAAAGACTACCCTGGGCTATAGAGTGAGATTCAGGAGGGGAAGAAGGAAGGACAATGGGTGGATGGATGGACAAAGGTCTAAGTGGGCTTTGAACGTTAATGGTGTCACCCAGAGAACAGCTTCAGTGTGACCTTCCCAGGGCCACCACCTGGGGATTTGGAAGACTCAAAAGCAGCTAAGCAAAGGGAACCCTCAGCAGTTTCCCAGGCCGACAGGGGTCCGGGCTTGGCTCCGCCCCACTCGCCTGATCCTTGCTTTATGGGCTAGATAGAGTAAGACCGAGCCTGGCAGCATAGCTGGGTGAGTCAGGCAGCCCATGCTGAGGATCAGGCAGCCCGCAGTCTCAATCCAAGCCGGTACGCCTCACTGGCCGTGTGGTCTGGGACTCATCCCTCAACGCAGCCGAGAGCGTGTTTCCTAGGAGGTAAATGGGAACTGACAGCCATCCCCGCCTGTGTTCATTGCCAATGTTTTATAGGTGATATTTGCAGGAGTGTGGGTAGTTCCTGGAAGCTGTGGGCTTGCAGGAAAAACTGTCGCCACAGCTTCTACCTGCACTGCAGTCACTGTAATCCTCTCTTCAGTTTACATTCCCCATCTACCATCCATCTGGTCCCAGCTTCCTGCAAGTTGTGAGAACACTCAGAGATGTCATAGCTTCATGACTCCTCTTCTTATCCCATTTCTTATCTTGCTCAGGGACACAGACCCCTCTCAGAGCAATGGTGTGTGTGTGGGGGGAGAGAGAGAGAGAGAGAGAGAGAGAGAGTGTGTGTGCGCGCACACGCTGGTGCATGCGTGGGTGTATGTGTGTGTGCACACGCTCACGATTGTATATGTACACATACATGCATGTAGAGGTCAGAGGTCAATCTCAGTGTCTTCCTCAATGGCTCTGCACTTTATTTTTTGAGATAGGGTCTCTCACCGAGCCTAGGGCTTGCTGACTAGCTACACTGCCAGTCCAGTGGGCTCCAGGGACCCACACATCTCTGCCCACATCCTAACCCTGGGCTTGCCGGGGTGCACCACCTGCCCAGCTTTGCCATGGGTGCTGAGGCTCTAAGCCCAGATCCTCAGAGCCATGCTGTCAGTACACAAGAGCATAACGCTCAGGATTGAACATGAACACTTTTGAAACACTGTGACCCATAACTTACCATTTAAAGAAACAGACACCATGTGCTATCCTGTTTCTGTTAGCATGTCGGTTAACTGAAGTGATCTGCAAGCCGGACACGCAATGTCATTTGATGTTGTGGCTAGGGGTGCATTCCTATAATCTCGGCACTGGGGAGGCTGAGGAAGGTTGGGTATTTGAGGCCAGCCTGGTCTCAAAGACCGAGACCCCCCCCCCACAAAGCAGAGGATAACAATAGTTAGCATGTAATCTTGAAGAGGGGGAAGAATGTAGGTATCTCAGGGTATTTACGGTAACTTTAAAGGGACAGGAGAATGCCTCCAAAGCCTTAGTTCTTTGGGAGATGAAGACACGGGTGTTGAAAATAGTCCTGTGGCTCTTGTTTCTGTAAGGACAGCAAAGACAGCAAATGCTAGGTTCCAGGGAGAAGCTACTGTGAAATAAAGACATGTATTTTAATGTGCACGATCACAGTCCCTCTGAATTGTGCTCTGAAAGCATATGTTCCCTGCCCTATGATCGGAGCCACCTGTCTGGTGAGTCGCCGTCGGCTGAATAGCTTTCTCTCTCCTGGAATATGCAGAGGGTTTCCTCTGGGAACAGGCGCACAGTGGGATAGAAATCTTAGAGCAGGGAGGATGGTGCAATGGTTACAGTGTTTGCTGTGCAAGTGCTGGCTGCAGATTTCAAATCCCTAGAAGTCACTGTAAGTGTTGAGTGGGCGCGGTGGCTTGGAGGTGAAGGTAGAGGACTTCACTCCTCAGCGTTTGAGTGAGGGACCCTGCCTTGAAGAATAAAGAAGTCATCCAGGATGTTTAAGATACCTCAAGTGCTGTCCTCTACACACACACGCAGCCCCACACACGAGTGTCCCACACATACCGATGCACATCCATGCGCGCACACCAACATGGAACATCTTCCCCCCAGCCCATGTTCTTCTGTTTCTAGCCGTTCCTCTGGCGTTCTTTCTGCACCACGCCCCCGATGCTTGCTGTCCATCAACCCGCAGACCTGAGACCGCATCTCTTGACACTTCTTGCTCCACCCGCACAATCCAGGTCTGTCACTATTTTTAGTTCCACACTGGTTACCGTGGAAACTTTGAGAAATGCTTTTACACTCTCATTCCTCACTCTATTCACAACCGGAGGTGTGTTTTTGGCTCCTCGCCGTTTTGGGGGTGACGTGGCGGGTTCCACTTCTTACCTGTCTCTTCTCCCTGCACTGCCAGTGCCAATGTCTGGAACTTGTGTGTCTCATTACATCTATTTTGTGTGTGTGTGTGTGTGTGTGTGTGTGTGTGTGTGTGTGTGTGTGTGTACATGTACTCAAAAACTCACAGGTACCACAGCACACATGCACAGGTCAGAGGACAATGTGTGAAAGTCAGATCCCTCCTTTGAGCAACAGGTGGGTCCTGGAGGTCAGACTCAAATCGTCAGTCTTGACTGCAAGCACCTTTGCACACTGAGCCATCACGCCAGCCTGGAAACTTTGATGGATAGATAGATCCTGTGTTACTTGGGGTTCCTATTGCATCCATGAAACATGTGACCAAAGCAACTTGGAGAAGAAAGAGTTTTTTGTCTTAAGCTTCCAAATCACAGTTCCTCATCAAAGGGAGTCAGGACAGGAATTCAAACAGGGCAGGAACCTGGAGGCAGGAGATGATGCAGAGGCCATGGAGGGTGCTGCTTACTGGCTTGCTTCCTGTGGCTTGCTCAGCCTGCTTTCTTACAGAATCCAGGACCACCAGCCCAGGGATGGCCCCACCCACAGTAGGCTGGACTCTCCCCCATCAATCACTAATTAAGAAAATGACCTACAGGCTTGTCTGCAATCTGATCCTATCGTGGCATTTACTTAATTGAAGGTTCCTCCTCTCAGATGGCTTTAGCTTGCGTCAAGTTGACATAAACTGATCTAGCATAGGTCCCATGTCCCTAAGGGGATTCTATGCCCCTAGGAGGTGGGGCCTGGTTCAGTTTCTTTTACATCACGGAGTACAGTGCTTGGCTTGTGGGTTGCTGCCCTTATGTGCTCTGCTCTGAATATACAGACTTTGGCCTGGAGAGCAAGTAGTAGGATACAATACAGGCCTGACCCAGATGATAGAGGGTGACACACAATTGTAGACAAACAGAAAGACAGATTGGTGGGCAAGCTGGTAAGCAGATGTCTACATTGTAGATGGGTGTGCTGATTGTTGTGTGGAAAGATGGATGGATGGATGGATGGATGGATGGATGGATGGATGGATGGATGGATGTGTGGATGGATGATGGATGGATGAGTGGATGGATGAGTGGATGCCTGGGTGGATAGTTGGATGGATTCATGGATGTGTGGATATGTGAAGGGATCTATAGATGGATGGTGAATAGCTGACTGAGTGCATTGGTCCAGAAATGATGGTGGGACTACCATCACCTTGATTTTGTGTGTCAGTGATTGTCTCCTGGTCTCGGGACCTTAGTTTACCATTAAAACTTCATGGAAGCCTTTTCAGGAAGAATTGAATGACTGCAGGATCATTAACTCACCTCCTGACATCATCACTAGCTTTTCAACGAAGCATAAAATGGTTCTGGAAAAGAGGTGCAAGAGGACAGAGACCCAGGTGGGAAGAGGCCGTTTGTGACGATTCTCAATGACAACTTCTTCCAGCTGCTGTTCCTATTTAAAAAGAGAACCTACTTCCTTGGGGAGAGGCTTTTCCAAGGCCCCCTCTTTCAGTGCTGTTCATTATCTATCTAATGTAGGGACAGAGGGTGGCACGCATGCGTCACAGCCCAGATGTGTAGGTCAGAGGACAACGTTCAGAAGCCACTTGTCTTCTTTCACAGGATGGATTCCAAGGATGGGACTCAGGCCATCAGTGGTGACAAGCGTCCTTACCCACTGAGCTGCATCAACAGCTCCAAAGGCCCCTGATTTTCATTTAGCCTCTTTAATGTCAGCCCCAGGCTTACAGCCCTGGTGGCAAAGTCAAATGCAACCTCAGCCCAACGTCCTCCGTGAGCACACCCTGGACGGTGGCTAACTCACTCCTTCTAGCTTCACATCTAGATTGCGGCAGGCTGGGTCAGCCCACGGGCATTTCCCCTGGCTCAGCATCTTGTCCCTTGCTTTGCTCAATCTGCTCCTGTGTGGAAGCTGTTCTCACCACAGTGCCCCCTACTGGTTCCTCCTGCCTTGGCTAGGCCATGACTTCTCCCGCTAACCCTTCCTTGGCACTCGTGGGTTGTGTCCCACGGCCTCGTGTGCTCATCCCTGTCATGCTGGATTGGGAATGCTCATGGTCTTATCTCCACCTTTACAATGTAAGTTCCTTTAAGATAGCATGTGGAGCCCAACACTGCCTCACAAATTGCCTGGAAGCTAGAAAGTATTGGATAAAAATGTTTGTGGTAGGTGCATGGCAGGTGGGTGGGTGGATGGGTGGGCAGATAAATGTTTAGAATGGTGGTAGGGTGAATGGTTAGATGGATGGGTAGTTAGAGGAGTAGTAGGTAGGGATAGAAGGTTAGATGAATGTGTGGATGAATGGGCATAAGGAGGGAGGAAAGGATGCATGGGTAGGTAGGTGGGTGGATGGATGGATGATAGGATGGGTAGATGGATGGTAGAGTGGATGGATGGATGGATGGATGGATGGATGGATGGATGGATGGATGGATGGGTGGGTGGATGGGTGGATGGGTGGATGGATGGATTGAAATATGAGATGGTTCCATAAATAACTAAAACGTTTACTGGTTGGAATAATGGACATGTGCCACTAAAACACATCATGGATGACTTGATTGGACCTACTATATGCATCCTTGAAGTTTCATTCTTGCTCCCATTCCCCCAGTTGCTCCAGTTACCCAGAAAGTCTGTCACTCGGGGTGCTCGATAGTAGGGTATCATTGCCTAGTGTTTGTGAGGCTCTGAGAGTTTGAATGATTGGCAGGGAGAAGAGAATAGGGAGGAAAGAGAAAGGAGGAAAGAGGGAAAGAGGGGCTAAGCCGTCTCAGAGTCTTCCTGGGGCAGTTGTGGCTTTTGCAGATTGGGGTCTCAGTATTGAAGGTGCTTGTGATTGAGATTATGCACTGTACTTTGAATTTCAGGCTGAGCAACAAACACTTTCCCGGAGATCTTCCTGCTCCACTGTCTATGGTCCAGGCTGAAGACAGGGAAATGGGAAGTCTCCACCTCCCAGTAGCTTCCAGTCGGGGTCAAGTGCTGTATGCAAATGTGCACCCATTCAGGAACACTGTGACCATGACAGCAGTGACAGTCATCACCGCCATTGACTGGCTAAGTCAGGGAAAGAAAGGTGACCTGTGACCCTGTCGGGAGAAGGAAAGAGGGGGAGCCCTTCTCCTATGACGAGCTTCAGCTACGGCTGGTTTCCCTTTGTAGCAGCCGAAAGGGAGCCTGGGAGGGGTTACGTGGGTAATTGAAGGTTACTCAGCTGATGAGGGGCACGGCCTGCTCTCCACCTGCCTCTGAGAGCCAGACTGTTAGCCACCCCACAGTCTCTGGGGCAGCCTGAAGCTGCCACACAGAGGCACCAAGAGACCCAAGCAAGGGATTCAGGAAGTTGTCACTCACCCTGGAGAAGGTGGGGACATTTCACTCAGGAGGGGACACCCATCTGGGTGGGATTTCTGAAGGTTGGGACACATGTCCACAGATTTAGATGGATTATCCCAGGGCCTCCAATGTCTCTGTGACAGGCTTGCTGAAGATTCTGACCAAGGGTGCGGGATGGATTTCCTCAGCTAGGTCTTCTGGCTCCCATTCTCAGCCATGAGACACCAAGGCCGGAACCCAGATAGGGAATTAGATAATCTTGGCTTGGTTTCACAGCTGTGGGACATTCATGGGACAGGCAGGTACAGAACACAGCATCTGTCTTCTCGCTGGACCTTTCTGGACTTCAGTCTCTTCTAGAAACTGGGATATCTACTTTGCTAGAATATTGCAAGGACAGTTTAGGGATGATGTCTGTCGGCCTGATGTGTAGGAGGGAAGATCCCTTCTTCTGGTCTCTGGGCCTGAACAGACCACACGATCCACCTCAGATAATCCCTTTGTGTAGGGGCAAGCCCTTTGAGAACCAGACAATGACAAGAAAAATGCACACACACCTTGAACTATGTGTGCCGTATCAGGACATACAAAGACCAGAGCACCTGTGCCTGGCTCAGACCTCTGGGGCTGAAGGCAAAGGTTCAAGCTGGGTATTTCCCCATAGCATTTTACTGACCTTGGATTTGGGAAACCCAAATGTGTACTTGGGATGCCTGAAGCCTATGGCCAAGCAAGGAAAGGCTCTGGGGCTGACTGTGCGTTGGTAGAAGCGGCCGCTCCCTCCAGGGATCAGGGGACCCGTGCTCCTTGCTGTGCTCTCTGGGCACATCTTCACTTCCTTTAATTTCGAAGCCTATGTTCTGCGCATCTATGATCTGCATCATGGTGTCAAGGTACACAGTGTGGATTGGTTAGAACAGCCACAGTTACCTCTCCGTGGGGTGGGTGTTAGGAGCCTGTTGACCATCTTTGAGCTGAAATGAACAAGGCAATGGAGTGTTAAAAGTGTCACCCCTCATGTCTGTGGACCCTTGACTGCTGCCCCCTGTGTTGCTGTGGCGATGTGTCTATGCATATCTGCGTCCCCTCCGGTAACCTGGAACCTCTGTATGCCATGCTCCCACCTTCTCTGACCTTCTCAGAGGGAGCCTACACCCAAACCCCCATGGATGCCAGAACCTGTGACTAACGTTAGAGCCCTTACACACTCCCACTGTTCCTCAGCCACTGACCCAGGATAGCTGCGCCTGTAAACGGCACACAGGGCCAAATCAGCAATCACCAATAATGCAGGAGAACAAAAATAACAAAGATAGCAGTGCAGTAGAATGAAAGGTATTTAAAACCTAGCAATTGTTTCCTTCCAGAATTATCTATGTAGTATTTTGGACCGCAAGTGACCGACACCATTAATGACATAGGTGGTTGGTCATCTTCTGGAATTCTAAGACTCTCTGCTGGCAGGAAGGACCAGTGGGCCGTGCATTCATCTCTAATGTGCTGCCTGATGTCTTCGGAAGGTATGCAAATAGTGGGTTCTCCCTGCCATGACTTTGGTGGCTAGAGAGCAATGTGCCAGGCAGACAGGCCAATGGCAATTGTTGTCCTCTATACAAAGCAACCAACATCACGGAGGGGGAGTGGGGTTCAGCCCTGCATCTTCAGAGTTGTTTGCTTGAACAATCATCCCCATCAATCAGAGCCTTTGCTGTAGGAACGCTGTCACCATTGTCCTCCCCACTCAAGGGACAGAGACCCATCGGGCATGAAGAGAGAGAAGAGGTGGACCCCACTGACACCAGGCTGCTTGTGCCTGGGTATATTCTTAGCCAAGCTCTTCTTAAGGCCAGAAGGACCAGGAGTGGCATCTCTGAGCATCCTTCCCACTTTTAAAGTGTGTGGGGTAGATTGGATGTGGGTTACCAACCCTAATAAGAGGTGTGCCCATTTCCCATTTCAGCTGTGACCAGCAGCCTCATGTCACTGTGGCAGAATATCTGAGACAATGAACAAAGTGGAAATATTTAATTTGGCTCACATTTTGGAGGCTCCAGCTCAACGGAGCCCGTCACTGTGGTTCTAAGTTATGATGATGATGCGTCATGGCAGGGATTGTATGATGGCCAAACTGATCACCCCGCCACCATTATCCAAAGAAAGCAAAGAGGGGCACAGCCCTTAGTTTCCTTTGCTCCCAAAGACCCAATCTCAGCCCTGCCGTTAATACTGCAGTCCCAGGGACCAGGCCTTTAACACATTGGTTTGGGGGAGTGGTATGTTTTACACCCATGCTATGACAGCAGCCAAAACACTCCCATAGGCTCACTCAAGAGTGGCACTTCATCTCACGAGTCTAGGGGCCAGAAGTTCACATTCCAAGCGTAAGGAACTTTTATTCCTTCTGAAGACCCAGGAGAAACTCCCCATGGGTAGGATTGGAGCGAGGGGCAGAGCAGCTCTGCTGGGCTTGTACTTCAGGAAGTTCATGTTGGCTGCTGCCTGGGACCAAATGGGAGAGAGACAGCAGGCATGGCAGGTGGGAGGCACCCACGGTAGTCCTGGCAGGAAATGGTAGTGAGGTAAGGCCTCCAAATAGAGCTAAGGAACGGGAGCTAAAAACGGCACCCGTCTCGCCTCTGGACTCGAACCTTTACCTAGTCTGGTGGAGGGCGAACAGAGCAGGGGGTTAGGCACTGCCTGCTGCGAATCTCCAACATGCAAGAACTTACTGGGCAAAATGATAGATTTGCTTCACCCTCTTTAAAATAAGGCCGATTGCCTATGTCACAGCTGATATCACAGCTTCTGCTTATAAGGCCGTGATGATTCAATGAGGCACTGTTTTAAGTATAAACTGCCCCCAGAGACTTGTATGAGATGTTCACTTTTCAGCCAGCCATGCTGTTTTGCAAGGTCCTCCAACTTTGAGGGTGGCTAACGGAAGTAGATCACTGGGGTGGGACCTTGGGGGGTGATGGGCAGGTCCCTTGCTCCCTGCCCCTACCCATTTGTTGTCCACCATGTTGTGAAGAATGCTCTTCTACCTAAGTGCACAGGTTCAACAGCCTGAACCGGACACACAGATCTTGAGCTGGATGGGTTCTTCCTCCTTCCAGCTGTTTCTGTGATCTGTCTGGTCACATCTGACAAAGCAGTCACGTGGGGGACATGTAAGCAGAGGGGTAACGTCCACTCCCTGTCAAGTCTTCGTTTCCTGCTTGGTCATTCTCCCTCTGCCACCTCCTTCATGCCAAGCTCCTTTATGTCCTACCCAGTGACAAGATGCTGTCTCTACTCTGAGCAACGTCTCAGGCTAGGGGAGGGGGAGGGGTTGTGCTCAAGGAGTAGAAGAATTGATCAGGCCTGGGCAAGGGCCCGGGATGTCCTGGGGAAGAGGAAAATCTGTGGGTGGGGACAGGTGGTAAGGACAGTCCCCACAGGATCCCCAGCCCCAGCTGCCAGTCTGGACCTGGGACAGAGAGAGTAACCTGATCAGGCCTAGAAATCTCTCCCAGCCTTGGAAGGGGCAGGGTATGTGAGTATGTGTATTGGGATAGGGCACAGTCACCTAAATAGCCCAGATCATGAGGCATACGGTGTGTGTGTGTGTGTCGGGGGGGGGGGGTTGTGTGACAGCACAGGAGTCACGAGATACACATAGGAGGTGCCACCAGGGTTGAGAAAGGGATGTGGAACCTGAACTGGCCCTGGGCCATCCTGAGAAAGGGCAGGGTGAAAATAGCCCAGGACTGTCAGAAACTGTAGACTAGGACATGCTTCAGGTGGCACCTGACGGGATCTTTCAAACCTCAGACTATGCACACCATCTCTGAACTTTCTGTACTTGGCCCAGAGAGTGCTCTTTGGAATGAAACCAAGAAGCAACCAAAGTGCCCATCCAGGACTGGGCTAACATGAGCTACAGCCAATCAGCTGCCGAGAGAGGGAGACTGTTTCCTCTGGGGACAGGTCCCCGATAGATTGTTCAGTCCCAAGTGGTCAGCCCTAAACACACGCACACACCAGTAGCACTCACTGAAATACCCGTGCATACACACCACACCCACACACATGCCTACACACACACACACACACACACACACACACACACACACACACGGGGGGGAGAGAGAGAGAGAGAGAGAGAGAGAGAGTAGTGTCATGATTTTGAGACAATGGAGAGACACAAGGGGGAACGGGAAATATGGAAATATCAATATAGTATTCGTATGGGAAAGTCTCCAAAAAATAAAAAAAATTAATTAATTAAAGCCCAAGAGATCCAGTTGCCACCTCAGATACAAGATCACCAAAGGAGCAAACAAACTCTCTGAGACATCCCATGAGCACAAAGAAAGTTCCAGAAGGTAGTGAAGCACCAGTAATGCTGAAATGCATTTGCACATTTACCTGTGAGCAAAACCGTGTTCTGTGTGCTCTATTGACACACGGTGGTGTCTTCTGTCTGTCGAGAGCCTCTGTGGGAGGCTGATAATGTCAGTTACCTCCCCCAGGAGCAGCCATGTGGGTGGGTATTTGACACCTGGAGAAGTTTTTTTTTTTTTTTCTAGTCAATCCTCTTTTCTATATGACAAAATTATTTCTAGTAATCATATTATAATAAGTATTATTTTTACTGTTTGTTCTTTGGTTTTAAACCATTCATTTAAGAAGAATAAATTTCAGTGTTAAAGAAACACTCAAACTCAGAAAACAGAACAGGTACGAACCAGAAATTAATGTTTAACAAAGAAACAAAGCAAAAAAAAAAAAATTGTAGCTTATGACTCATACCTTCTCTTCAATTTTAAACACAGATTTTCAACCAGTAAAGAATGACAGAAATAACTGTAGCTGGCTTCGAGTCTAGAATCACTATTTGTATAGAATCTTCGGTGTAAACATAGGAAGATACATTATTGCAGATGCTGACGCCTTGGGCTGAGGTTGCATTAACTTTGAAGAATTCCAAACTGTTAATAACTTTTATTGCATTTACTTATGATGAGTGTGTGTGTGTGTGTGTGCGCATCTGTGTATATTTCTCTCTCTCTCTGTGTGTGTGTGTGTGTGGTCAGAAGACAGCTTGTAGCAATTCATTCTTTTCTACTGCACAGATCTCAGGATCAAGCTCAGGCCATCAGGCTTGGCAGCAAGCTCCCTCATCTGCTAAGCCATCTTGTCCACCCATATCTTGCAAATGGGAGAAACAGTCCTATAGCTTGGACAGGTCGCACTGGGGATGGGTGACTCTCAGGGTGACTCCCTGACCTGGCCTCACATAGAATCCTGTGATGGCCAGAGACGGCCCATTAAGAAAGTGACTGTTTGAAGCTCCTGGATGAAAATCTAAGGGCAATGCAACCACCGTTTCAGATCCAGACAAAGGAAATACTTACCTGGGTGGGGAAGGAAATTTGGAGCCTTGCCAGTCTTTAACTCGGTGCTGCCCAGTGAGGAGAAAAGCACACAGCCTTTTTAGCAGTTGGAAACTTGCGCCAGGCGGCTCGGCTGCTTAGTACCAACGGTCCTCAGTTTCACCCTGGAGGCTTTCTCTAACACTAGGAGGCTGCCCGGGACCAGCTCGGAGCAAATGAGAGACCTCAGCTTTATCTTCACAGGCTGATTTTTCCAGCCTAGGAGTTAAGAATGTGTTGAACCGCCTGGGTTCTAATCCTGACCTGAGGTACACTACTGTTCTTCCCCAAGCCTCAGTTTCCCCTTCTATAACATCATTATGTGGTTGTGGGGTTGAGACAAGATATTTTGTATGAAATGCAGAGAAACACCTCCTGGTAGGCATTGGTTACTCAGTAAAAGCACGTTTTCAGTGGGCAATGTATACATATATGCATGCATGATGTAATCTTAAGCAGCGTGCATCTGGGAGGGGGGGGGGAGACCAGAAGTCACTGAGCCCAGAGAGGGAATGTGAGGTCGGTTGCTCTTTTATTAAAGTCCAACTCTTTCCCCGTGAGGCCCGGAGCTAAGCAGTTGATCTTCTCGGGGCTGCCCCCAGCATATGCTTTCTCCGGGTGCGGGGACCCCTGGCCACCCGTTTCCTCATTCTGTAAGTCTTCAGTATGACCCAAGCGACTTCTGTTCCTGGGAGTTGGGGAGGGGAGCAGCAGACTGGGGGTTGGGCTGGTGGCCTAAAGGAATTGGGGTGGGGTCTCAAGAATGGACAGATTGCACAGGCGAACGGGCAGGACCCTGTCTGGTGGGCCACCCCGAAACCTACCCTTTCCCCTCTCAGCCTTCTGTCTACCAACCAGTCTTATATGTTTTCCTCTCCCTCTCTATCCACTCATCCTTCCTGGCTTCTGCCTATCTTACACATTCACCAAGTCAGCGTCTGTTACCCCCACCCACCCCACCCCACCCCTGCCGCCTGTGTGGGCCACTGTGCTGGGGGCCCAGGACACAGCCCCTGCCTCCTGGGCTACCACTATAGTGGGAACTCAGGAATAGACAATTACACAGAAGGAAACACCACAGGTTGGACTAAGACAGCAGAAGTTTTATCCACCCATTCATCTGTCCCTCCATCGTCTAGACCTGCCCCTTCCCTCACCCACCTCTCCTTGAACTGTGTGGGACGTCTGAGTCTAAGCATGGAGGTGGGCGTCAGCATTTGTTTTGAGGCAAGTCCTTGTTTTGCCGTGTAGCTCAGGCTAGCATCAAACTCACCATCCTCCTGCCTCAGCCTCTGTGTGTGTGTGGGGGTGGGGGTGCTTCATCTTTTTTTTTAGTATTAGCCTTCATGCCCCAACCCTGGGCTCATTTGAAGGCTTGGCCATCATCCCCACGTGGGGCTCCAGCTGTGTGATGACGTTTTGTGGCCCTCACTCTGACCTTGTTAATAAGTGGCTGGAACGAGCAGGCACAGGTACACGCTGACCAGCACAGAGGCACCCTTTATTACTGCATTCATTCATTCATTTATTCATTCACTCACTCATTCACCCATTCATTCAACCATCTCTCTCCAGTCATTCTGCATACCTGGGTGCTTGCCGCCTGTAGGATTCTAGTCTAGGGAAACAGGGGTGCCAATCAAACTGAACACTGGCCAATGGCAGCCATGTTCTCAACAGGTTCTGAGGCTGTCGTAAGTCTAGCCAAAGTAACTGTCTAGTTCCTCCCTTGGGGTGGACGGGATCTGAGTTGGGAGGGGAGGGGGCTGAGGAAAGTCATTACAGTGGTGGGGACAGCGTGTGAAAAGGCTCCAAGGCACGACCAGCAATAGTGCAATTGGGGAAAATCTCAAAGTCTTGGAAAAAGGAGGAGAGAGAGGTGTGAGGTGCGAGCCACAGGATGGGGGGGGTGGGAGACGTTGCTTTTTTGTTTTTTTGGTTTTTGTTGTTGTTGTTTGTTTTCTGACAAGATCTTCATGATGTAGCCCAGGCTGCCTTTTATGACACTCCTGCCTCAACCTCCCAGCGCTGGATGACAGGTGGACATCAATCACCATGCCTGGCCTTCTGCGTGCCCCCACCCCCACCCCGGCCGCTGCTGAGCCAGCTACCCCAGGCTTCTGTGCAGGCTTCAGGGTGAACTGTCTGTGTTCTATCTTGTGTTTGCTTTCTGGACTGAGCTGCCTGGGTTTATAATTCATTCAATCTCTCTTTGTGAGGGTGTGGGGAGTTCATCTTATATATTTGCAGGTACATATTTGGGGAGATGAGCATGCTGTGTGTGTGTGCACATGAGCATGGAGGCCAGAGGTCAACCTCATCTGTCATTTCACGTGTGCCACTGCCTTATCCTTAGAGACAAGATCTCTCACTGGCCTGGTGTTGGACTAGGCTGACCAGGAAGTCCCAGGGATCCTCCCGTCTCTGCTTCCCCAGTGCCTGACTCACAAGCGCCCACCATAATGCTTAGCTTTTTCCCACGTGGAAACTAGGGATGGAATCCAGTCCTCATCCGTTTACACAGCAGGAGCCTTACTGGCTGAACCATTTTCCCAGCCCCAGATTTCCTTCCCTTTTCTCCCCCTTCCCCCTCCCCTCCCCTCCCCTCCCCTTCCCTCCCTTCTTTTTCCTTCCCTTTTCAACAAAGGAAGCCGAATGGCCAGCTGCTTCCATGAAGTCAGATTATCCAGCCACCGTGCTCCCCTAAGGTTGATGGAGGCTCCAGTGGTCAGGGAGCACAGCTGCGGGCAGGGTGAGCAGCTCCTGGTCGCCCCCTCTTCCACGCACGGGCCTGAATCTCCCATTCTCCTCCTGCTTCCCCATCCCTTTCCCAAGAAGTCAAGGCCACAGGCATCCTCTCCTAGGGGACCAACCTCACAGTGTCTCTCCTCACCTCTGCCTCCCAGCTGCCACCCTCTCACCTTCTCATCCCGCCCCTACCCCTCTCTACCCTCCCCTCCCCACCTACACCTACAGGCAGATGGCGGCCTCGGGCCAGAGCGGTCCTAGTGATTTGTGGTCCCTGATTGAACCCTGTTATTTTTAGCTGCCTCTCTGCCTTTTGCTGTCCTCAGCGCATTCTCTCCGGCCTCACAGGGTGGTTATGTCAGTGGTTTTTACAGCCAGAGGCAATTTTTGGTTCACCGAGGGACTTTTGGCAAGGTCTGAACACACTTTTGGAATTGCTGCTGGGGTCCTGAGGATAGACGCCCACAGCGTTGCCTAGTATTTCTTCGTGCTCATGGGAGAGGTGTGGGTGGTACCAGAGGTGGAGTGGGAGGCAACACGCAAAGAAGCACTGGCTTCCTGAGGGAGGTTCCATCACTGGGGCACTGGGGCGTCGCCCAGCCTGGTCCTTGTCAGGTTGCTGACAGTCCCATGAAGCTGCATCCTCCTTGTGTATTAGTCAGCTCATGCTGCATAACGAACCGTAGGTAAATGCAAAGGCCTGCTCTCTTTAAGCCATTGACATTTGATATTTTCCAGACTGGCCATTTGCATTGGGTCAGCTGACCACATCCAGTCTCATGTGACCTCACTCGTGTACCCATTCCATGGTCAGATGCTGGCTGCAGGAGCGAGAGTTTGGCCTGGCCCCCAGGGCCCACTGTTCTCAGTGAGGCTGGATACAACACAGGTCCCTCAGCAAACAGCCAGCAGACTGGGGGGGGAGCCCCGACTTTGTGTTTAAGATCCCTGTCTTCCCCCATCCTTACTGCAGAAAGAACTCTGTTTGGTCCGGAGTCCAGGGTTTAAGAACAGCTACTTAATAACTTACAGGGCTCTCTCAGTCTCCTCACCCACACCGTGCCACCTCATCTTTGTAGGAGCCTCATGCTCATTCTCTCAGACAGAGGGTTTCCAATGCCATCATTCCCTGCTTAGAGCTTCTCATGACTCTCTCACACCCAAGAATTAAACCCAGAGACTCTCTCACACCCAAGAATTAAACCCAGAGACTCTCTCACACCCAAGAATTAAACCCAGAGTCCATTCCACGGCCATGAGGCCTTGCTCACACACCATTAACTCTGCAATTCTGCTCCTACCCTTCCTCCTGGCTGCTCCACCACCTCTCTGGCACCCAGGCCATGCTCATGCCCCAGGGCCTTTGCATCACCTACTCCCGGAGCCTGGAAACCTCTCCCTCTGTCTGTGCCCTTATCTCTCTCTCATAGCCATCAGTGGTGTGTCTCCTCACCAAACAGGCCTTTGTAACCATGCCAGCATTCCATGTCCTCACCATTGCTATGCACGACCCATGACACAATGGGATGTCAGCCTCGTGATCGCAGAGCGCTGGTATGCTTATCCTGTGTCCCAAGGCTTGACATGGTGTCTGGCTTATAGTGAATACTCAATAACCCTGTATTGAATGAATGAGTATGTGAGTGAATCCTGTTAGGTTAGACACACACACACACACACACACACACACACACACACACACACACAGAGAGAGAGAGAGAGAGGGACAGACAGACAGACAGACAGACAGACAGACAGACAGACAGACACAGAGAGAGTTCAGAGCTCAATGATGAGCTCACTTGAGGGGTTAGGTTGATGGCTCAGTGAGTAAAACACTGTTGCACAAGCACAAGAACCTGAGTTAAAGCCCCCAGCACCCACATAAAAAGGCAGGCATGGTGGTACACACCCTGTAATCTCAACACTGAGCTTCTGTCCACCTGGTCCCACAGTCGTGTAACCCCAAATAAACACACAGAGACTCATATTAATTATAAACTGTTTTGGCTGATGGCTTAGTCTTCTTACTGGCTAGATCTCTCTTAATTATTAACCCACAACTATTAATCTATGTATTTCTACATGGCCTTATCTTACCGGAGAATGCCCAGCATCCTATCTTCCCAACGGCTGCATGGCATCTCCCTGGTGGCTCCTCTCTGCCTTCCTCTTCCCAGAATTCTCCTAGTCTGGCAGCCCTGCCTTTACTTCCTGCCTTGCTACTGGCCAATCAGTGTTTTATTCGTCAACCAGTAAGAGAAACACATATTAACAGCATACAAAAGGACATTCCCCCATCACCAAGGAGGGCGGATCCCTGAGGTCACTGTGAGAAGATTCTGTCCCACAAACATTGTGTTCACCCTCTTAATGTTGACCTCTGCCCTTCATATATACATACAAAAAACTCACTTGAGGTCACTAGTCTCCATAAAAAATTAGAAAAATATGAATATGGAAAGGGATATCATTTTACAGCTGTATAATATTCTATCATCTCACCCTCTACTGTTGACACTTTGGGTCATTTCCTCTCTCTGATCAGTAACCCAGGGCCCTCCTCACGGAACCACTTTTTTCTGTATCCTTTTGTCCCTTCCAATATCTTCTCCCCTTCCCTGGTTACTCTCACCATGCCCTGAGGGTTTAGGTTCCAATCATCAGTACAGACAGGAGTGTTTCCTTAACTGAACAAACTTGAGACCATATCTGCTTTGTCACCAACCTGGGTTCCCTGGTCCTTGTGTCCAGCATCCATTATTAACAGCCATGATTTCCCCACCTGGTTTACCAGTTGGTCCCTGGGGTCTCCTCTTTGAGTTTGATTTTGTTTGGAGGCAACACAAAACACAAGCTTCCTAAGTCTTTGTCTATGAAGATGTCTCCAGCCCGTGAAAGGTACATTAACCGTTTGGACCACTACTCCAATACCTCTGCATATGTCTGTGTGCACATTGTATGCACGTTTGTGTGCATGTGTGTATGTATGTATTCATGTGTGTGTGCATGTGCTTGAAAGTGCTGTGTTACGGCAGGTTTTTCCCGCCCGCCAGCGCCATCCCACGTGCCGCCAGTCTGGGCCCACAGCCGCATCAGCCCCAAATAACACTCAGAGACTCTGTATTTGATACAATCCTGTTGGCCAGTTACCATTATTGTTTATAGGCTAGCTCTGTCTTAATTATTAACCCATTTCTACTTATCTAAGTATTTCCACGTGGTCATCTTATCAGGGAGCCGTGGCAGGCGTCTTCCTTCTTTCAGGTCTACATCTCGACTCCTCCCTATTACTTCCTCTTTCCTCCTCCTGGTCTCCTAGCCCCGCCTATCTTGTTTCCTATTGGCCACAGAGCTTTATTAACCAGTATGAGAAACATATATATATAGAATAACATCTCTCATCACGTTAACATTTTGTAAGACTTAAAGAAAATATCATCTATCCTATCTTTGTGAGTCTAAAGTCCCATATGTAACTTATCTTTAATCCTAACTAAGGAAAACTATAACCATAACTACCTGTCTTCAACTCCATCAAAGACCACAGAAGGATAATATATAAACTCTAGAAATGACAGAGACAACTCATTGCCTGGTCAGTCACCTGAAGTTCTTCTGTAATGTTCCATCTTCAGCCCATAGGCCATAGTGTGTGTCCAGACTCCTCAACAAGGCAGGAAACTTTAAACTGTCCACCTGTAATGGCAGTTTGTCAGTCACTTTTCTCTGTGTCCTGTCGACTGTCTGGCTGTCTGGCAGCCTCTTCCATGAAGCACGAACCCTGTAGCAATATCCATCTTGCATCAGCAGTCATCTTTTTATGGGTCCTGCATGTCCAGTTTCTACAACATAAAGAAGAGCAGTACCAGAAGAGCAGTACCTTGCCCAAATGGCTAGTCTTGCCATATTAGAAGCAACTCCATAATGTGTTTCTTCGATGTCCATCTTCCTTTCTTCTGTAAGTGGTGTTACCAGGAGCAGCTGTGCCTCACTGTCAAGAAAAACCCTAAACCATTTTAAATGCCATATTCTGTAGGTCTTTGAAAGGTTTGAAGAATGCCTATCCATCTCAAATACATCTCTGTGTATCTAGAAATCCTAACTCAATTAACTCTAAGTTTTAACTATCATAGGTAACTCTCTATAATCTGTATTAATTTATACATTACATTTTCCAATGAGCTATATAAACACAATACCTAAACAAGAGGAGAAATATACATATCACAAAATTGACCTTAAATTGTATCAATAAAAGAAAATCCATTCCAAAGCAAAATATTCATATTTATACCATAATTCCCTTTTTACCTTTAAAAAGATTGCTTGTGGTTATAGCCATTTATAACCAAGTCCATTTAAATGAAAACAAACATTTATAAACAATATTTGGGAATTTGGACGTCGTTCTTTCCAAACTACTTCCTGCTGGTAGAGGGTGCTGTCATGGGGATCCTAAGAAGACGCAGAAATCTTGGCTGTAGTCTGCAAGGCTTTTTCTCGACTGCTTTGAATGTTGGATCATCTGGGGCACTGTTTCAGGGGGTCTTGCTTGATCAAACCACTTAAGTCTGGAAACAATCCACAGCTTTTCATTTTCTGTGGAAACAAAAATAGAAATCCTTTTCCCCAGTAACTTGTCCTTAGGCTTAAATTTTTGAGTCAAAGCATTTTTAAAATATATAAATTAAATTAATCCAGCAGCATTTATTTTATCAGTAGTTGTTATTTTCTCAGTAATCAAATAATTTAAAGACAACAGAATCGCGTATAGTATCCAAAATTTCTCTGTGTTTTGCATCTTTACGTGGCTTTTTTATTACTCTATTTCTTCTATTTCTATTTTTATATGTTTTGAGACAGGGTTTCTCTGTGTAACTTTTATCTGTCCTGGAATTCATTGCATACCAGGTTTACTTTGAAATCACAGAGATCTGTTTGCCTCTGCCTCCAGAGTGCTGGGATTAATGGCGTGCACCACCATACCCATCCATTCTACTTCCTTTTTTCTTTTTTAAACCATTGTATCCTGTTCCTTTTTCTTTCCCAAGCCAGCGTATTTTCTAAAACACAGTGTAAACCTTCACTGCAGCTCTCCTACTCACCACTGAATTGTTAGCAAAGCTCTTTAAAAGCAAGGCAGCTTTTTTGCCGCTTATGCTAATTTTGGAAACCTCCCTTAAAGGAGCCGCACAAATCTCTATCTACAGCAAAACAAATCCAACCGAGAAAATGCTGCTACCAAGAAGTCTTGCTAGTCTCTGTTCCCTTGTTTCTAAAAACTATTTTTTAAGCTTTTGTTAAGTTTTAAGTGAAAGTTCTCAATCCCACTTCTGACACCATTATGTCAAGTTTTTCCTTCCCACTGGCGCCATCCTGCCTGCCGCCAGTCTGGGCCCACAGCAGCACCAGCCCCAAATAACACTCAGAGACTCTGTATTTGATACAATCCTGTTGGCCAGTTACCATTATTGTTTAGTGCTGAGCTATTGTGAACCCACAGCTCCTCCATGCATAGTTCAAACAAGTTCTGACACATTGTTTACCCATATATTCATCAACCAAACTGTGAAATGATTTCTTCCGTTGTCTCAGAATATTCCTCCATGTCTGTTCCCAAATCTTCCTTCACCTACTAGGTGCAGCCAGCTTCATACGAGCAGAACTGACCCTCTCTGTAAACCAAATGACACAGTGTGGACCCTCTATCTGCCTGATGGTTCACCTCTTTATGTTTTTGAGGCCCGTCTGTGTTGGTGTGGTTGAGTTCATTCATTATTTTTAAAAAAAATGTTTTCCTATCTGACTTATATTCCACTGAGTGGGCATACCACCGTGCTTACCAGTTCCCCTGATGGTAGTCATTTGGGTGGGCTCTTGTCTGGGATTACTGCCCTTAGACAGGTGTCTTTGTAGGCAGTGAGTTTACGGAGGCTCGATCAAGCAGCTTCTTAATGCGATTAAACTGTTACTGTTACCCTCATCCACATAGGAAAGGTTCACTAGTTCCGCACCCTTGTCAAAGCTCAGAACTGTCACGGTTTCAGACATCCTCATTCTTGTTTCCTTTCAGCCCTTTGCGTGAGGGAAGGAGGCTCAGTATGCTCCTAATTTGAATTTCTATGATGACACTGATACATCTTCATGATGTTAGCGGCCACACAACCATCTTTTGTGAAAGATATGCCCGACTCTTTGGACAGTTTCCATCTTGGGTTTTAAGTACTGAGCCTTAGAAATCTGCAGAAAGCCGGTTTTTATTCCCTAGCAAATACTACCTGAGGGATGGCTGGTGTCACTTAGCATTTCTTTGCTTGGCTTTGGAATGGGCTTTTGTTTTATTTTGCTTCATTTTTTTCTTATCAAAGACTTATAGAATTTTTTTCTCATCTCTTAAATCACCTGGCATTCATCTTTGCTGGATTTGTCTGGCATTAGCTCAAGCCAGCCAGCTATAAACTAAAACCTCAAGACAGTTCTCTATTACTGCTGTTACTGTTATTCCCTCTCCTCCCGCTGGTCCCCTCTTCATTTTGGAGTTGCTTGTCCTTTGTGGGAGATTACAAGCATCCTACTGATTGGGTCAGGTCTGGTAGCAGTAGGGGTGGGCATGGAGACTGCTCTAGTTAGATAGAAGGGTGAAAGGGTGGAAGGCTAGATGGATGGAAGGTAGGTAGGTTGATAGATGGGTAGAAGAACTGAGTCTGATGTTGCTGTGCATTTCTGGCTTGGATTCTGGCCATATAAATGAGCAGGATGGGGACTCAGTCCTGAGACAAAGAATGTCTTTTCTCTGGTGAATGTGGGCTGAGAGAAATGGCCTCATCGTTGACTTTACTATCTGCCAAGCCAGACTTGCTTCCACAGAGTCCAGCCATTTATAAGCTAGGAATCCCCAACAACCAACAATGTGTGTCCGGTTCCTCTACAGCTCATCTGGGCATTGCCTTCCCCAGAACATTGGTCCTTCTCCTTAGGCTTGGAACTCCATTTTTCATCAACCCTGGTGCTCTGTCAAGTTGGATTCAGGATGTATTCAACCTTGTATCTCCTGAGATGACTCAGATAGATGGGGGGTTGTTGCTAGTTTCTGGGTGAGTAAGGGATGAACAGTGGATGAAGGAAAGTGGATGATAGGTGGATGGATGGATAATGGATAGATGCTGGATGCTGGATGGATGGATGGACTAACAGGTAAACAAATGAACGGAAGGATTCATGGGTAGATGAGTAGATGAATGAATGAATGTGAATGAATGATGTATAGGCAGATGGGTGGATGAATAGATGGATGAAAATGAATAGATGGACAGATAAATCACTGGCTAAAAGGACGGATAGATAGAATGATTGATAATGGAGAGAAGGAAGTAAGGAGGGAAGGTAAGTGGAGTGAAGATATAGGAAATGACCTTAGGTTTAGCCTCCTCCGGACTTGTCTCTAGCCGTCTGGACCATCAGGCCAGGTTCTGTCCCTTTCACACGTGGACAAAACAAACCCGAGAGTAGACTCAACTCCTGAATACCATGAACAATGGAGGAAAAACAATTGAGACTCAGACACTAAAACTCACCTTATCCCTTGAGTTAAACTCTTTCCAAGGGCCCTAGGATGAGGATTTAGTGTGCATGGGGTTCCTGAAACAGAACAGTCACGTGGGGTGTGTGCACTGGGCATTTTTTCCTGGGAGAATCCCACAGGCTCTCCATACTCCTGAAGGAATCATGGCCCTTAGGAGGTAAGGCCACGTGGGCTTCACTGTCTCTGCCCTGGGGGTGGGGTGCTGGGCCCAGCAGTCAGCTGCAGGAGACCATATTCCTTGGGATGCCTGCGCTCAGGGAGTTAGTTTTCCTTACCAGTCCAGGTGGAACTTATCTGCATCTAACCTAGCCCTCTGGGAGATCGAGTCCTGGGACTGGAGATTGGTCTCAATGACAAAGGCCACCAGAAGCCATCAGAGGTGGGAAGCTGGGGGTGAGGGGCGAGTGCTGCAAAGGAACCCTTGGAGTGTTCCACTGCCAGCCAGCGCACTGAGGTGGCAAAAGGGATTAGATACTAGATTAGGGTTAGTTTCTTCTCCCATGGGTTTTATTTGTTTTGTTTGTTTGTTTTTAAAGGGGAAGAGGAGATGGAGGGGGAGGGAGGGGGAGAGAGGGAGGGAGGGAGAGGGAGGGAGAGGGGAAGAGGGGAGGCCACTATGGGCTGCATTACCAGTGGACTCAGTACTGAGTCATTTTTAAAATCTGTGTTTGGAAAAAACAAGGACCTGAAATGAGGACGTGGGGGGCACATGACAGAGCTTAACAGCAGAGAAAGATGATGAGCAAAGGGCCTGGAACCACACGTGACTGGGAGTGTCAGGGCCCAGCTAAGGGGTGTGTAGACCAAGAGAGAGCCAAGAATGACTGTCAGGAGCCTATAATACAAGACTCTGTGCACACGTGTGTACACGTGTGTGTGTGAGTGCGTGCATATGTGCGTGTGTGTGCGTGTGCGTGTGTGTGTGTGTGTGTGTGTGTGTGTGTGTGTGTGTGTGTGTGTGTGTCTGCAAACACCGTGGCCAACAGAGTGTAGATGTATGTAGATCCAGGTCAGACAAGAAGAAAATCTAGTCCAGCACAACTGGGTAGCCAGTGTTGGTTCAAACTTTGAGAATCTGACACCAGGCATTATTTCAGGCATACTTAAGCATAGCACAATTTGGAAAAACAGTTTCCTGGTGACAATGAACTCAATCTCATGTGTGCAACAAAGCTTGTACTTGAAAAGTACAGGTGACATCTCCCATAAAGATGGGTTCTATAGATTAAAGAGGCAGAATCAAGGTAAACAATGCATGTGATAGGGTCTAGCGGAAAGTGGCGTTATAGATAGGCTGAGATAAACAGACTGGAGATGTGTGGCCTGGCCATGCAGATGACGTAGAGATCGGCGGGCTGGTACCCACACCCATTCCCAACCTTCGGGGTAAAAAACAGTTTAAATGTCTCTCCCTTAAAAAAGACAGCCCAGCGTATTTAACATTTGTGGTTTCCCCGGTGCTTATCTGTGAGCACAAGGACCTACATCCCTCCTACACAGGGCTGGGGTTTCACAATGACTCCCATCTGGCTGTTTTGGCCCTCATTCTGCAGCTCCACTCTAGTCTAAGCCTGGGTTCTCTTAGCTGGCAGGAGCCCCGGCATGACCTTCTCCCCAAATGCACTTTCCTCAATGTAGACAAGGTGGTTGTCAAAACTCTCCAGCCTCAGGACACAGGACTTGCCTCCATGCTGCGCTCAGCACTGGTGGGGACAAGTTACTGCCCTGCAAAAGGTAGCTTTTCTCTAACTGGACACATTGGTTGCTCTCCATAGCTGTGGCCGGGTACCCACAGCAGCAGCGTACACAGATGTTTGTTTGGACTCAGGGAATGTGCAGTCAAATGCTCTACCACTGGGCTATGCCCCCTTGACTCAGGGAATGTGGTCCATGAGAGAGGGTGGAGACAGGAATGGGGCAGGGGAGACACACTGTGGCCGGGGCATCCCAGTCTGCAGAGTGGGGGCTTGCAACGTGTTCCTATGGTCACTGAGCAAGAAGCGAAGCCAGGCTTTAACCCTCCAGGCACACCTCTAGTCCACCGAGAGGACCCATGTCCCTCCCAGGACATACAGGAGCCGGTGGGGAAGGGGGTCAGGGGCCGTTTCACATTCAAGCCCATGGGCCTTCAATGCCAGGCACACCTGTGATGGCCGACAGCCTGCCTCACAGGGCCTGGAAGGGCAGGAGTGGAGAATTGGGACAGATCACACACAGGTGGTATTTACTCCAGAAAGAGCAAGTCCGGGGAGGAAGCTGAGCTCAGATGTGGTGTGTCCTTGGCAATCTTGAAGACACTTTCTGGGCTTCTCACATTCTCAGAAATCCCCCCAAGGCCTGCGTGAGAGGTCACATGATCAGAAGACACGGTTTGTAGGACAGAAAGGCGAGCAGCAGTGCATCTCAAAGCCTTTGGTGTCTGCTTCCCAGGCAGCAGCGTTGAGTACAGATCCAACCTCATCGGGAGCACGTGCTGTAATCTATTAGTAACGACTGACAGGAGCACGTGCTGTGTCAAGGCTACTTGTCACAAGGAAAGCACTCTGGGACAGGCCTTTCCTCAGCGTTATAGTACAACCACTCTCAACACTGGCCATTGTTTCAGGGATCCCTGAGAGCAGCTACACAAAATGGATCAGGCTTGGAGGGCCATACCAAGCTTCCCTTCCCTGTTTGCACCCCGGCCTCCAGGGTCCATCCAGCATGGGGAGGCACAGGAAGACTTGGGAAGAACTTGGGGACACAGACTGTAGAGGACCTGACCCCCAGACAAACTGAAGAGAAATAAGAACAAAGCAATGGGGAGTTTTAAAACCCAGCCCCAGAGCTTCTAGACCGGAGATGGAGGCTTCGCCAGCTATAGTCCATGAGTTTAGAAGCCATGTGGCATGTCTCCCATGTCATGGCTGTGGGATATCCCCCACTGTGCGTCAATGTCCTTATCTATAAGACAGTAGTGGTCGGTGGCTTTCCCCTTGGTGCTGGGCGTGAGTTAAATGAGACCTGGGGAACGCTGATGACTGGATAGTGATGTGTAATTACTGTCCGGGTGAGCTGCCTTCCTCCCTGGGTAGGCTGGGAGCACACACTTAGCTCTTTGCGGTTCATGGGGGAAATAGAAACAGAATGAGACAGGAAGTTTCCAGCTCCTTCCAGGCGTGGCGCTACCCAACTGGAGATGCAGGGCGTCTGGACCCGCCTGTGTCCTTGTGGTGCCGAGGACTATATCCGGACAGATGGCGTCCCCAGAGGCCAGCCTTAAGGATCACAACAGCAGGACCTCACCAGTCCCGCCTAATGTCCCCATAATCAGCCCAGGATCCCTGCGATCCGATGTTTGGAAACAATTAGCCTGGTTCATGGCCCAGGCCGGTCAGCTAATGTGAATACTGCTGTGAATTACGGGAAAGCAGGCACAGACGGGTGGGATGAAGCCACCATTGTCGGTCTCTGGGGCTGGCTTTGCGGGGTTGGAGGACAGGCAGGCAGGCGTGGACCATTCTCACCAGGGGCCATGGGATGCTCACACGGGCCCTTCTGCAGGCCCAGCTGCTCCCTGGAGTGGGTGTTTGGGGACCACTGCTAAGGCAGCTCAGCATACGCATGTTGGAAATGGGTACTAGAGAGCTGCAGGCTTCCGTTTGGGTCCCCGCTTAGCCTCGAATGGCTACGATGCATAACTGAATATCTCTAAGCTTCGGAGTTGTTTCGTTTTTGAAATCGGGCCTTTCTACGTAGCCTAAGCTGGCCTCCAACTCTGTGTAGCTTAAGCTGGTCTTGAACTCATGATCCTCCTGCCTCAGCCTCCCAAGTGTCGGAATTACAGGAGTGGCCCGCCACCCCCAGCTCTGTGTGTGTGGTCGTTTCCACTGAATTCCCATGTGTAATGTTTTCTCAGTCAGCAAATGCACTTGAAGCTGTGTGAGAACTGGGTCACTTCAGAACCGTTCCCTTTGGGCCAAGGGAGGCAGGGGTTGGCTATCCCTGATCCGAGCTTGTTGTGTGGCTCCTGGCAGCTGTGCACCGGTAGTTTGTCAGGGTCTCTATTGCTGTGAAGAGATACCATGACCACAGAAGCTCTTATTGAAAACAGTTAATTGGGGCTGGCTTATAGAGTCAGAGGTTCAGTCCGTGGCTGTTACAGTGAGAGGCGTGATGGCATACAGGAGGATGTGGTACTGGAGAAGAAGCCAAGAGTTTGACATCCAGATCAGCAGGTAGCAGTGAGGGGGGACGGGGAGAGGGAGGGAGAGGGAGAGGGAGGGAGAGGGAGAGGGAGAGGGAGAGGGAGAGAGAGAGATGCTGGGCCTGACTTGGGTGTCTGAAACCTCAAAGCCCACCCCCGTGACACATTTCCTCTGACAAGGCCATACCTCCAAATAATGCCACTCCCTATGAGTCTAGGGGGGGCATTTTCATTCAAGCCACCACAACCCTCCTCACCCATGGACCTTTCCAGAGACAGCTTACAGCCCAGCCACTCTCTTCTCTGGGTTCTGAAAGACCACTGTCTTCTCGTCCCCAGACTCAGAAGTAAAACCCACCCATCCCGTGCACTGTGCTCCAAGGGCGGCCACCCCCTAACAGATACTCCTTACCTCATGTCAGACCCTGAATGACAAGCCTGGCTAGTCTCACCCTATGTAACCCTCCCTGACAGTAGTGGACACGTGGACCTGTTCTTGTTTGGGAAAGGTAGCACGCACGATCGCCCAGCAGAGAACAGGATGGGAATCTTCATTTGAAACGGAATGCTCCCACTGTCAGGACACAGAGGTACACGCTTGTCACCCCTACTCCATTTGCAGGCAGAGGCAGGTGACCCTGTGGCCAAAGCCAGCCTGAACCCTTGTGTAGCAAGATCCTGTCTCAAAAACAAAACAGAGAATGCTGGCTGGGACCGAGAAGGTCGGGGCCCCAAAGTCCGGCACCTTGCCAAAGCCAGATTCCCAAGAAGGTTAATTGAAGATGCAGACGTGGGCCACAGGCTGCCTTGACTTTGCAAAGCGGCACCTCTGATGAATGGGGACAGGAAGCCAGCATCCTGGCTGGACGGGGAACCTCAAAAACAAATCATAACTTAGTAATTCGATTTCCTTGCCTGGGGGCGAGGGGTGGGGTGTCCCGGATTGGAGGCACAACTTCCTTGCCTGTCTGGCCTGGTCTTGTTGCAGACTGGAAGGCCCCTGGTAGATGTAGTTAGCTCTGCCCATGTCAGCTGAAATCATGGAAAGAAAACTCAGCCCCGGGGGCTCCATTGGGGGAGAAAGTGCCTTGAACCCTGGAGGTAGCAGGAGCCGGCCCGTCTCCATGGCGACCCTGGCTGGTTCTGAGCAGGGAAGTCTTCCAGGGGTGCACGAATCCAAACCCAGAGAAAATGGGGACTTAAGCATCCCGTCACAGTCCTAGCTTGGCCAGGGTCTGACCACCATCCCCCCACCCCCACCCCAACTCACAATGCCCTATGAAGCCCTGGCCTTCTGGCCCTTAGAGCAGACCAGGAGGAGCCAGTGCACAGGACCACACAGAGAAGAAAATGTATGAGGAATGCTAAGCATCCAGCATGTAGCGTGGAATCTACAATGTTCTCCAAGGGTTGCATGGGGCTAAGGCTGTTCTTAGCCATTTGCGCTATTCTAGAAACTGTACAAGGTGAGAGCTAGCTGAGGGCATAGGTCACTGGAGGCATGCGTGGCTTGAGGTAGTAGCCAGTTCCTGGCCCTTCCTGTCTGTCTGCTTCCTGATCACCTCAGCCGAGCAGCCTGCTGCTCCACACACTGACCCTATGCTGTTCTCCAGTCCACAGAGCACGGACTGGAACCATCAGCCAAAGAACCGTCCTCCTCCTTCACGTCATCCTCTCTGGGCATTGGGTGGGTGGCGGGAAGCACCAGCCTCCTCATGACAGCAGGCCCATGGGGAGTCAGTCCTAAGGCGAGGGGGAGTCTGGGGCATCTACACAGACTGCAGTGGTTTCGCCACCTTCTTCACAACCCTGAGACCGTGTTTGCTGTGTGACCCCGAGGAAAAGGCCTAACTTCCCTGATCATCAGGAAATAGCTTCCCTGTCAGCCTCTCTCAGAGCTGTCCCTGTGACTCTGAGGTTCCTGCACTCCCGGAGATGTATGTGCCGTGAGGGAGAGGAGAGCCTGTGGCTCACTCACAAGCAGGAGTGAAGCCTTCACTGGCCGCTCACATGCAGGAGAGGGGATAAGGGCCAGTTCAGGGTCATGGTCCCTTTTGCTCCCTCTGATATCTCATCTGGATGCATCAGGCCCTAACTGACTCTCAGCATTCAAACAGGTCTTTCTGTTTAGCTCAGAATACAAACAAATAGCCCATCCTAGCTCAGTACTCAATGTGCTAGGGAGAGGCACGAAGCCAGCCGAGTCGGGGTGAGGGGGATGGGGGTGGGGGGAGGGGGATGGGGGGAGGAGGGTTGGGTACTCAGAAACACCCCTGCCATCAAGGAGGACAGCCACATGCAGGCAGTGAGGGAGTGTGGTGTGAGTTGGGTGTAGGGGGTGTAGGGGTGTAGAGGGTGGAGGGGGTATAGGGGATGGAGGGGGTAGAGAGGGTGTAGGTATGTGTGTGAGGCGCTGTCTTCTGCAACCTGATCTTCTGGGACTACTTGGTGACCCCAGCACACAAAACTGACCTGCACCCGCACCCCATCCCCACCCCAGGAGGAGCTGCCTGTCATGGCTGCTGACTGCAGATGGTCACATATTAAATTCTGCTCAGTCCCCCATCTGGTGGCTGCTCTGGCTGGCTGGGAGAATTCCCCACAGGCCTGTTTGGGGCTCTGGACAAGGTACTCGGCTCACTCCCAACCCTCTTGTAACCCTCAGACAGGGCTCTGGGCCACTGATCAGGAAAGCAAGCCCTTACCTACATGTCCCCTGCAGCCTCCAACCCTCCCCTTCCCGGAGCAGGTTCTGAGGGCACAGGGCTTGGCATCCAAATCACCGAGTTCACATCCTGCCTCCACTGATCCCCCCTCAGCCTCAGATTCCACCTTCTATGCTTTCTGAGCCTGGAGGCTATTGAGCTATGTCAGCGCTAGGTGCCATAGCCTTGACCTCTGTCATTCTTTGTACTGGGGCTCTGTTAGGCTCTGAGTATCTTTCTGAAGTATCTCTTCCTGTCCCTGGTGTGACAACCAAAGTGTCCTGGGAGAGAACATCACCCCCACTGAGAACCAGCGTGTTCCCTGCAGTGCCTGGCATGTGGGCAGCAGCACTGGGTAGATGAAGCCACCTTCTGGGTTTGAGGCGATGGGACTCCTAGGGGTGCTTGGGACAGTCCCTGGTGTGCCTTGGGCCCTCAGCAAACGCTGTGGTTTTCATGATATTTCTGGAGGACCTGTGTGGTCCTCCCTAGGCTGGAGGGTCAAAGGTTCGTTATGTGCGTGTGGCCTGATATCCACTCAACAAACACGTGTGGAGAAACCTGGGGGACAGCTTGATTGGTAACGTGGTTGCTTCACAAGCATCAGGACCTGGTTTTATCCTTCATGGGAAATAAAAGCTGTGTGTGGCCAGAGACAGGCTTCCTGAGGCTCCCTGGCAGCCAGCCTAGCCAAACCAGCTGACTGTGGGTTCAGTGGGAGACCCCGCCTCAAAATCCCAAGGTAGAGAGTACTCGAGGAAAGCAGCTGAGCCGATGTTCATCTCTGGACACACGTCACACTCATGTGTAGGTTACGTGTACATCTGAGTGTGCACGTCTACATACATGTGTACATGTATACTGCATACATTCACACACACACGCACACACACGCACGCACACGCACGCACACGCACACACCATATGTAGGGAGCTACTGGCTGGGGTAGGTTCCTACACAGACTGGCTCATAGGAAGAGGGGCAGCCAGCCAGAGAAGAACTCGATTACTGTGGTCACCAGGCCCTGTCATGCTCTCCAGCCCTGGACTACCCTTTCCTGTCGTTAGAGCCCTGAGCTCATGCTGTATTCCAGACAGTGTTCTGGACACTTTTGGCATGCGTGGAGACACTTACTCTGCAAAGGCTGGCAATGCCTGTTTCTGGTTTTCTCAGGGCATAGCTAAGGAAGCAGGGCTAGGTGGGAATGCCTGGGTCAGAGAGGCTTCCCTGAGAGGCCCCGAAGGCCTGGGCCGAGGCGGTGACATGTGAGCTGCATCTTGAGTGATGAGCTGGGGTGTCGTCTTAAGGAGATGGGATGCAGTCCCGGCCAAGCCAAGCCTGAGCTCTGGCCAGGGGCTTTTTCCAGAACCTTCAGTCCCTCCCACGGTGGAGAACCAGGATCTCTGTCCCAACCCCCACCCAGGGGCATGTCCGTAGGTGCCAGGTGACAGAAGTGAAGGCAGAGGTGGCTTCCGTTACTCATGGCCACACCCACTCCAGCTCTGGTCAGTGACATATAATCATCACACATAATTATGGGGCCCGGTGCGCTGCCTCAATCCACACGCTCCCCATAATGATCATATCAGTGTCATTAGAAATCCACCTGAGAACATCTGCCATTGTCATTTCATTCAGTGTCTCCAAACCTCTCTTCCAAGGCCGGCCGTGGCGGCACACTCTGTGACCCCCAACATTGAGGAGGCTGAAGCAGTAAGGTCAGTTTAAGGTCAGCCTGGGCTACACAGTGAGACCTATATCCCGGTTCTTAGTAAGTCCGGGCAATCCCCCTGGCCTCCGCAGCTGAGTTATATATAGCGGCTTCCCACTTCTGCATGCCCCCCTCCCCGCCCCACCCCACCACTCTGCCCAGCCCCTGGTACTGAGACTCCGTTGGGTGTTACAGACAGACGGTCATGTGTGTAACACAGAGACAGAGACCAGCTGGCCACTAGGGAGCTAAGAGCAATGCCAGTCTGGAGGTGAGCCTGAAGCTCTGGGTGCACAGCTTCTGTCTGAGAAGGGAGGAGGGCTTTTCTGAGGAGAGGGGTGTCCACTGGTGCCTGGAGGTTTGGCACACGAAGAGCTGATGAGAATGTGTTCAGGGCCTCCAGAGAGCTTTCGTTTAAAGGCCTGGAGGTGGAGGACATGGCTGAGCGGGCTGTGTGGGTGGCGCAGAGATCTCGGAGTGGAGAGGGTGGGAGGCGGCAGCTCATCCTACCTTGAGGACATTGGGTAGCCACTGGGCTCAACGGAAGTGACCAGAATTAGTGGTTTTTGAGAAGAGCATCCTGACTGCTGTGAAGGAAATGGGTTGGGTGAATAGGGGAGGGCCAGTGTGGATGTGGGGCCGTGTCACCTTGATTCTCCAGACAGCTATGGTATTTCTCACAGGGCCTGAAAGGGTGCAAGGAATGCTGGGAAATGGAAGAAAGGAAGGGGAAGAGGGGAAAAAGGAAGAGTGAGAAGGGGAAGGGAGAAGGGAAGGAAGGAAAGGAATGAGAGAATGCAGAGAGGGAGGGGAAATGAGGGAAGGGCAGGACAGACCCCTCAGGCCAGCAGAACAAAACCTTAACACAAACCAAGGGGGTAATTAATGTTGCAACTTAGACTTTTAAAATGGCCATGATGGCCATGGCTGGAGCCAGTGGGAAGCGAGGAGAACACTGGGTCCTGCACCCCGAGATGGACGTGTGCCACACTAGGTCACCTGCCCGTCCTTTGTTCTTGTGTCTGGGCGGTCCCCAAACCTCCTTTCATCACACCCATCGGCTGCTCAAAGGAACTGGCCTTTCCCGGCCGATGAGAGACAGAACGTGCCAGAAGTGTTCCGATCACGTGTCCCCCGTGCCTTCCAGAGCATTCCAGGGCTTAGGCGCCCTCTGAAGTCCTGTGCCTGAAGTTCTGAATGTCTTAATTAGACATCCCAGCCGTCTAGGAGGAGGGTGCGAACAACACAGACCCGGCCTCCTCTCGCTTGATGTGTGGTAATTTTCTGCAGCCTCGCTCAGGGTGAGCAAAACCAACTTCATAGGCTTGTTGAGGGGGACCTGTGTGATTGAGTCTAGAAAGATCTATTGTAGCAGCCAGCCTTCTTTTGGTTGTAAGTGACAGAAACCCAAGTCCCGATAGATAGAAAAAGGAACGCATCGCATGCCTGGTCTCCGTTCTCTTTGCTTCTCCAGGCTGAGGACCTCCTTCCTGCATCTTCCTGACAGCAGTAATGATGCCACTCAAAGCCAAAGCCGAGCCTAGGTGATTAAAACAAACAAATGAGACCACTTCCTTCACTCCACAACAGAGGCTCAGTCCAAGGAAGGGCCTGATTGGCTCTGTTTGAGTCACATGCTCACCTTTCAGGCCAGTCATTTTGCAAGAAGGCTCGCTGTGCTGTGGTGGCCAGGCCTTCGTCACCCTCTGCCCACTGCGACCAGAGGACTGGGCTCTATGGTGCTGTGGAGGTCCCTGCCTTTATTGACCATTTCTATTTATCCGTGACTTTATTTAGTCATGCTTTTGTAGCCCTATTACAGCAGGAGGTAGACATTGTGCCTTTTAAAGCTCTAGCTCTTTCCTGGCCACAGTTTGTCTTAAAGTAGAGCCAGGAGGTGGTGGTGCACGCCTTTAGTCCCAGCACCAGGGCTGGAGGCATAGGCAGGTGGATTTCTCTCTGTGAGTTCGAGATCAGCTTGATCTACAGAGCAAATTCCAGGACAGCCAGGGCTACGCAGAAAAACCCTGTCTTGAAAAACCAAAAAGTAAATAAATGATCAAATATCACACATTTTTCTAGTATGCAACGTCTGGATTAAGAATACACATACATATATGTACGCACGCACACACACACACACACACACACACACACACACGCACGATGAAAATAGAGAAGGACAATTTGGGGGAAGGGAGGGGACAAGAGACGATCCCAAGACATAAATGAGGGCAAAGTACAATCACATGACCTGCCTCCCTGATGAATGCATTAGCTCCTGTGGTCACCTGTGCCTGCTGCCCGACATAAAGGCCATAGGGTAATGATGTCAAAGTGGCTGGGCATCTCTTCCCAGCCTCTATGAGTCTCTCCTTGCCCAGAACCCTCCGCCTCCGTCCCTCTGAAGTCCCCATAGGGAGACACAAAAAAAAAAAAAATCATAAAATTGTGTAGGAGACCAGAGTCCTCACCCTGGGACGACTGAGACCCAGCCTGACCTCTCACACTGTTTTCAAACCCAGCCTCTCTGAAGAGGATGCTCTCGGGAATTGCAGGCGGCCATTGAAGTGGCTTTCATGGCACGGGAGATGGGCAAGTGTTTTCCCGCTGCGGCGGGAAGGCGGCTTTAAGCATTGCCAGAATTACCCCCATTCAGCCTGTGAATAGCGTGATCCTTGGGCCGCTGAGATGCTCTTTAAGGATCAGACAAGAGGAAAACAAGGAAGGCTTGAAGCAGGGTGTTGGGGGAGGGGCGTGCTTTCAAATCTCTTCAGGATGATTGGTGCCTGCCTACTTCCAAAGTCTGGGGAGAAAGCGGTAAATGATGGTCTCACTCCAATTGAAAGTGTTTATTGAGTACCTACTGTGTACTTTAGATGCCATCTGCAAGATTATACATTCCCAAAGTACATCACCAGCCCGGGCCTCTCCCACACTCTTATCTACCTTTCCCACCTGACATTGCAAAGCCCATACTTTCCTGCCTCAGTAAAGAGCTCCGTGTCTTCTTGGGCTCAGAGAGCATTGGCTGTCTCCACAGTTGTTGGGCTAAAATGGAGATGTTATTCATACCTTTAACGAAAGGGAGGTGGGGGACAATTCACATATTTTAAGGTAGTTTTTTTTTTTTTAAGTTGGTTTTTTGTTTGCTTGTTTTTATAGACATGTACCATGAAGAGAAAAACGTGCAATTTGGTCAAAGACAGGTGGATAGAGAGAGCACATTAAACAAAATGAAGACAGAGTGGACAATAGTGTGTGTGTGGGGGGGTGTGTTTGTGTGTGTGAACGCCCGTGCACGAGCACACGCATGTACATGTGTGTGATGGTGTGCATGCCCATGAATGCATACATGAAGACTAGGATCAATGGTGGGTGTCTTCCTCTACCATCCCTGCTTCATTACTTGAGGCATGGTCTCTTACCGGGACCTGGGACTCATCAATCAGGGTGGCTGCCTGGCCAGGGAGCCCCAGAGATCCTGCTGTCTCTGCCTCCCCAGTACCAGGAGCCTAGACATACACCACCACGACAGGTTGGCAATAACTGTCAGCTTGCCAGGATCTAGCATCACCTCTGGGACTAGCCTCTAGCTATGTTAGTGAAGAACTATCAATATTACCCCAAGTGAAAAAACACACCATTCCCTGGGCCCGGGGCCCGGGCTGCATAATCACTAATCCACAGCTCTGCTTCCTGACCATGGGATGCAAGATGACCAGCTGCCTCATACATCTGCCGCCACTGTGGTGAACTGAACTCTCAGACTGAGTTCCACAAAGCCTGACGACCCGAGTTCCACCCCTGTGCCCCACACATGGTGGAAGGAGAGAACAGACTCCCTCAGGTCATCTGTGATGTCAAGACAGGGATAGTACAGCCTGCCGGCAGCACTAGCCCTGCCCTGCTCTGCTCTACCCATGCCTTCTGAATCCAAGACTTTGGGACTATGCTGATTGGCTTAGCTGCCCAAGGTACCAAAGAGGGTTTAGAAGCCAGTGAGTGGACCTAAAGTCACCAACAGATACCATCATCCCAGGCCCCCTCCAGGTTGATAAAGGAAAGCAGGGCTCCCCTCTACCTGGATCTTCAAGATCATAAAGGGACCATTAAATTTTCAGCAACAAGAGGGTGGTCCAGAAGGGACTCAATGGGACACAAAGGTTTTGGGACAAAGCTGGCTAGCTGAACCTTACAGCAAAGAAACAGTTCCAAAGGCTTCACAAATGGAGAGGGAAGCTCCCCAAAGTCGGGTTATGCTCGAGAGAAGAGATGTGGATGCTGAGCCAGGGAAGTGAGGTCAGCTTCATCCTGCTGATACGGGGAGGTATACCTCCCCACACCCGGCAGGAGCCACCTCTATCCTCAGATGACATCTGTGGCTGAGAGGAGTCTGAGAAAAGGAGAGGACAAAGCATCAGGCCACTTGGAAGGGCTTCAAGCTCAGGAGATGATGTAGTCAGAAGACCCCTTAGGAAGATCTCTGATTTTGGGAAAGGGACTGCATTGTTAGGGACTAATGGACGGTCCCAGACCAGGAAGATGGCAGTTCAAAATGGAGAAGGGTTGAAAAGAAGGGAAAATAGTATTATAACTGAAGAGTCTGGAGACCCCGGACAACGTCACTGAGCATTTGGGACCATACGTATGTGATAATTGATTCAACTGCTGACAAAAGCTGAGATTCCCATTGGTGGCCTGGCATGGAGGATGATTGGGTGGGGTTCTAGAGTATGAGCTAGCAAACTGACAGACACTGTGACACTCCCTGCCCCTCCCAACTGTTGACCTCATAGCCCCATTATCCCAGAAGCCCACACCAATTCCACAGTCCAGGTGGAGATTTGGTTGCTGCCCCCAGAGTACCTCTATCCTGTGGATACAGAGACGGAGCGTTGCATGAGGGATGGCCTCAAATAAAGGAGGGACAGGAAATTACCCATAATGCAACCTAAACACAGTATCTTGGGGGGGGGTAGGGTGTTTGGATAATGAAGCCACCAAAATTGACACGCACATATGCTTGGTTCTAGAATGGACCTCCACTTTAGTCTTTATTCCCCTGCCCCCAACTCAGTGTTTCCCCCACAGGGGCAGAAACAACCTGTTTGCTCCGGGTTGGGCTAGATCACATCTTCTGTGTTCCCAGCACCATTTTCCTGGCATCTCCCTGAACATATCTCATGGCCATTATACAACTTCAAGCAAGTTATGTGACCTTTCCGGAACCCACATTTCTTTCCTTAATAGGTTCCTAATGGGGTCATTAGGCTTGATGGCCCGGTACTTAGGCTGTTGCCTGGAGCATGGAGAACAAGCAGGAAGTATTAGCTGGGGTGGGCCTTGGCCACTTCTCAGAGACTTGAGGCCTGAGGCAGAATCCACGGCAGGATCATTCCCATGCCCTCAGGTGGCTCTGCGTAGTCTCAGTGATAACATCTTCCTCTCAAGTTGAGGACCTATCAGATATCTGAATAAGGTCATATTATTCTGACTTCTTTCTGTTGCTGTGATAAATTCCTCCATCTGACTCTCTTTTATAGTCTAGGACCACCTGCCTGGGGAGTGGTGCCACCGCAGTGGGCTGGGCCCTCCTACCTCAATTAGCAATCAAGGCAGTCTTTAACAGACATGCCCACAGGCCAGTCTGAACTGGGTGATGTGTCAATTGAGATCCCTGCCTCAGGGGACTCTAGACCCGTGGTTCTCGACCTTCCTAGGACCGTTTAACACAGCTCCTCATGGTGTGGTGACCCCACTACAAAATTACTGCCATTGCTGCTTCATAACTGCGATTTTGCTACGATCATGAATTGTAAAGTAAATCTCTGTTTTCCGATGATCTTGGGTGACCCTCGTGAAAGAGGTCTTCGTTTCACTCCTCCCCAAGGGGTTGTGACCCACAGGTTGAGAACCACTGCTCTAGGCTATGTCCAGTTGACAGTAAAAACCAACCGGAACCCACTATCAACTCAAGTGCTATGGTTCTGGAAGACTGGTCAAAGCCCCTTATAGCAAAGCTGCCCGCATCGTCTGTGTGATGGTCTCTGTGTTCAGCACACCTTTGTGGCTGTGTGTACAGCCTCCAAGACCAGGTCCTCAGCCATGCAGTGTGAAGTCAGCCCCAGCATGGCCTCTCTGTTTTGTCATAGCTACCTTCTGTTCTTTGGTCACAGTAGCTATCGCTAATTGATACATTATTTCCCTGCTTGTTTGGGGAATGAGAAAACAGGCCCCAGGAGGGCAGGGCGGGTCAGGTCTATCTGTTTACTTATTTCCCTCTGGTCTAAGGTACTCAGTGGCTGCCCAGTGAGTATTGCTACGCTGTGGCCCAGGAGTTTCCCAGGGTGGGGATGAATATGTTATATGTATATTCATTGGTGTGGCTGAGGAAAAACCTTGGGGGAAATTCACAGTTCTAGAACAGGAATGGTAACACAGTCAATGAAAGAGATGGCTCAGCTGGTAGAGGCTCTGGACACCAACCATAAAAACCTGAGTTTGATCCCTGGGACCTGTATAGTGGAAAAGGAACACTGACTCCTGCAAGTTGTTCTGTCTTCCATAAACACATATGTTGTGTGCATAACATTCTATCTGTCTGTCTACCTATCTCCCAATCAATGTTAAGTAAAGAAAGAATGAATACATTCTCATCACTCGAGCGCCTGTTACATACCAGTGTCTTTGTGGCAATTGGTCAGTGTGATTTTTTTCAAAACATTTAAAGGTAGATAGATGCTGGGGGCGGGGGGCGGGGGCTCTAAGAAGTTATGTCGCTGACCCAGGGTCACACGGCTAGCATCAGGCAGAGCTTGCCTTGGTTAAGGCCAGGTGCCATGTGGCTTCCCTGGTCATCCTGTCGTCATGTTGATTAGAGGGTACAGCAATGATGGGAGTAGCCTGGGCTGGAAAGCTCCCTCTTCATGTCTTACAGCCCCATTAGAGCTCTTGGGTATTCCTACCCTTCCCCTTAGGAGCCACTGTAACCCCTCTGAGGCTGTATCGCCACCTAAGTGTTTTATATGATAATGGGACCAACACGCAGAGTTGAATGCAAAGGGGCTGACCAGTGTCAAAGCTCTGACATCTGCAGGTTGCTACCCACCTGTAAGCTGACATGTGGCCAGCTGCAGTCTCATGTATGCTTACAGGTGACACAAGATGACTGGGTTAGAGGCGCTGGCCTTTATTACTCATGTCAACAGTAGAAACCAAGGTATCATCATTGAGCCCAATCCCAGCAGGCAACACAAGGGGGACCTGGTGACATGGGATGTCTTCAGGAGAGGAATCCAAAACTCAGGAGGTCAACTCTTGCATGATGGGAAAACCTGCTCTCTGTCCCAAAGGCAGTTGGTACCTTTATTGAGATATGATAGTGGGCACATGTCCCCCTTGCTTCTGAATGCTCACACTGTTTCTGTCTTCCAATGTCCTCTTTACAATTATGCTTGGAAGCAGCCTTCTTGGTTAAGACAGAGAGACATGTAATCTCAAGAGGTACGGATATGTTGGTGGACAGGTAGTGAGCAGATAGATGGATGCATGGATGGATGAATACATGAATGAATGGAGGCATGGATGCATCAACAGACTGATGGATGGATAAATTCATGTGTACATGATTATATGGTATATAAATGAATCATTGGATAATATATGGATTTATGTATGCATAGATGGATGGTTGGATAATGGATAATGAATATATTGTTGAGTGGATGGGTGAGTGGATAGATTAATGTATGAATGCATGAATGAATGAATGAATAAATGATGGATTATGTGTGGATGATGGATGGGCAGATGGATGGATAGACGGACAAACAGATTCATGTGTGTGGGGGTGGATGGATGATTGATTCATGTATGAACAGGTGGCTGGATATATAGGTAAGTAGATGATTGATAGAATAATGCCTTCATGAAAAGATGTACACATACATGCATTGACAGATAGATGTATGTATGTCTGAATGATTCCATGCATGCATGGGCAGATAGTGGGTGGATTTATGAACAAATGGATGATTATTGATGTATGCATAGGTAGATTCATGTATGCATGGGTTAGACATATATTGATGAATGGTGGAAGGATGGATGATGGGTTCATGTGTGCATGGTTTGACAGATGGATGGATAATGGATTCATGTATACATGGATGGATAGATGGGTAGATAGATGCACCCATGCATTAATGGGTGAATTAATGCACTCATGAAAGGATGCATGCGTAGATGCATGGACAGATATATTGATGGATAAATGGGTATATGAGTGGATGATGAATAGATGGGTGGAAAGATGGATGAATGACATATTGATAGATTTATGCTGTCATAGATTGATGGGTGAATTGATGAATGAAAGAATGATGGATGTATGGATGATGGACAGATGGATTCATATATGCATAGATAGATAAGATAGATAGATAGATAGATAGATAGATGGTGCTTGGATACACAAGTGAACTTATGTGTGCATTGATATATGGGTAGATGGATGTGTGGATGTAGAGACATATGAATAGATTCATGTATTCATGGTGGGCATGTTCATATGTGTAAGAATTAGTGGGCAGATAGATGAGAGATCATGGCTGGACAGATGAATGGGTTGCTTGCTGGATACGTAGGCAGTGGGCAGCAAAAGGAAAAGTCCCGAGACAATGCTTTTTAAGCTGCCATTCCTGGAGTCCTAAGTGTTTGGGGGGTTCCTGGAGGGGGAGGGTGGGAGAGGAAGAGGTTTTGAATCCCTCAAGATACCTCAATAATATGCCTTTTTGCTTTCCTAGGGAAGCCTTGCTTTTTTTTTTTATCCCAGACAGTCCTTTTTTTAGGAGTGTATATTAATCACACTAAAATGTGGCATTTTCACACATGTATACAACAGACTTCAATCATATTTATCACATCGTCCTCCCTTTCCCCTTGCTCCTCCTATAGCTTCTCCCACCCCAAAAGACAGTGCTCCTTCTGCTTTTAACCCTTTACTTACTTTTAAATCTAGATTTCATGTATGGGAGGAAACACGAAAGGTCTGCTTTTCTAAATCTGGTTTGTTTTGCTTAACATCATTGTCTCTGGTTTCATGTGTTCTCCTGCAGATGACTAATTTCATTCTTCTGGCTGACTAATGCTCCACTGTGTGTGTACCACTCTGTACCCATCCATCTGATGATGGACATCTAGTGTGATTCTGTAACTTGGTTGTTGTGGATAGCGCTGCAGAGAACCTGGGTGTGGCAGGAGGGGGGGCGAGGATGTGCTAATAGTTCTCTAGTGTTCCCACTTCAGGCTTATAGCCAGGAACTGAGTAACTAGGTCACGTGATCTCGCGATGATTCTGCTGTTACTGGGGTCAGGGTTGGATTGGACATTTGAGATAAATTCTCAACCCGTGGCCCAGTCTACCCTGTGACTCACTATGTAGCCTTGATCTTCCTGCTTTGGCCTCCTGAGCTGAGGTGACAAGCATGTCCCGCCATCATGTCTGACTCTGTGTTCAGCCTCCACACTGATTTCTACAGAGGCTGGGCCATTCCCACCAACACCTATGGGGACCTCAAGGTTCATCCCTCTCCGTCCTTACCAACTCTTGTTAGTATTCACTCTCTTGGTAGCCATTCCAGCTGGGATGATTACAGGCTCAGTCTACTTACGTTCCCTTCGTAGCTAAGTATAGTGAACATTGCTTTCATTGGTCATTTCTTCCTTATGCCTGTTCAATTATGTGCTAACTGGTTTTTTGTCAACTTGACACAAGCTAGAGGTATTTGGGAAGAAGAAAACTCGATTGAGGAAATGCCTCCATCAGATGGGCTAAAGGCAAGGCTGTGGGGCATTTTCTTGGTTAAAGATTGATGTGGGAGACCCAGCCCACTGTGTCCAGGCAGGTGGTCTTAGAGTGTATAAGGGAGCAGGCTAAGCAACAGTTCCCACCTCCAGGTTCCTGCCCTGACTGCCCCCAGGAACAGACAATGCTCTGGAACTATGCGATGAAATAAACCCTTTCCTCCAGGGTTGGTGATGTTGTTGTTTAATCACAGTGTTTATCACAGCAACAGAAAAGCAAACCAAGACAAATTTTGGCACATTTGCCCACTACTGATTAGATGATTTTTTTAAATGTTTGTTTGTTTGGATTCTTTATATATTGTGGATCCTATCCCCTTGTCAGGTGGAGAGGGGGCAAAGGCCTTTTTCCGTTCTGCATTCACTTAATTCTTCTCTTTGCTAATTCTGATTTCATATATTCCCACTTGACACTTCCAGCTATGATGTCCAGATCTGCTGAGGTCCTCTCCAGAAAACCTTTCTCTGTGTCTGAGTCATGAAGTATGGCGGCTTCATATTAAAGTCTCTGATCTGGTGTGAGCCGGTTTTTGCACTGTGTGGTGGGGAACCTAACTGCATTCTTCCTCCTGTGGATATCGGTTCCTCCAGCACCATCTGTCTGTTGAAAAGTCTTTTCTCCGGGGCATTGAGACCTTAGGTGTGAATGTCTCCACCTTAGGGCCCTCTGTTCTATTCAACTGGCCATGTGTGGTTTGTTGCGGTCGCTGATGTTGTCACTATGGCTCTGTAATACACTTAGAGTTCCGATAGTGCAGCCCTTCTGGACTTTGTTCTTCCTGCAAAGCACTACTTTGACTATCTGGGCTCTCCCAACACCCATAGATCCTCTTCCTACTTTAACTGTTGGTTTCTGTGAGACTCTGTCTCGAAAAAAAAAGGAATAATTAATTAATGAAAACAAATAAATGAAAAACAGGCATGGTGGTATGTGTCCATAACTCCAACAGTCACGACCCACAAGTTCAAGCTCATCCTTGTCTACATAGGGAGTTCAAGCCAGTCTGGGCTACATGAGACCCCTATCTCAAAGTAATAACAATAATAAAATACAATAAACTATGTGTATCCTACCTGTGGTCATGTATGCAACTTCACATGGATAATGAGCATTGTGAAAATATCACAAATACAGAGATGTGAGCCCCCAACCTCACTTAGCATGCCAGAGCTGGAAGCAGCTCCCTAAAATTCAGATAGCCACACGCTGCCCCTCCTCCAGTGTCACTGACTGGGACCAGTGCAGAAAAATGTGCAGGTGCCACATAACTCGGAGATGCTGCTGCTTCTGGTCCAAGGACCCAGCTTCTAAAACCAGTAGTGTGGAGAAACTGGCAGATCCTCCCACACAGTTGGGTTGAGTTACTGTGAGTGCCTGGGACATATTAGCAAACTGCTAGACATTTGAAAACATCGAAATAGATTCTAACATGGCTGCTGCCTTCAAGCAAGGTCAATGACCAACCTAGGATCGCCCAGCAGTCAGCTGAGCCCAGAACTGAGTTCTAAGCTTTAAATGGCACCAGCTCCTCCCTCGTCCCCACGATTAGAGCGAGCATGTCCACTTGAATCAGTTGGACATCGGAGCACAGGTCCGTCTGCCTGGGGAGAATAAAATGGCTTCTCTCACAAAAACTTTGAAAGTGAGGGCAAGGCTGGCAGAGGGTCCCATTGTGCGGGCGCAGAAGTCAGACTGCAGAGTGTCAGTGCTCAGGTGGCTGCTGTCATGTGGGAGTTTGGGGTCCTGCCTAAGGTTCTCACCACCCCACCTCCTGGCACAGTGCTCCACACACAGCTACCAGAAAGAGGGCAGCATGGTAACTAAATGCATGATGGAAGCTGAATTTAATACTACTATCCTGGTGTATAAGCAAGAAAGCCAAACATACAAATGATGGGAGATGTTATTCTCATACTGGCTAATGAATAAAGCCCTGTTGGCCAATGGGAAAGCAAGATAGGAGGGACTAGGAGACGAGGAGGGAGGAAGTAGTAAGGAGAGTCAGCATGGAGAGCCCGGAGAGGTAGCACGCCAGCTGCTCTGGCAGGTAAGATGAGCCACGTAGAAATACTTAGAATCGTAGAAAAGGGTTAATCATTAAGACAGAGCCAGCCCGTAAGAAACTAGTGCCTGGCCAACATACAAAAGGCAGAGCTCCTCTGAATGGAGGGGGGAACCTAACGAGTATGGCACCCTTCCTCAGTGTTCACCCTCTACCAGGAAAGCTGCTGCAGGGCCCTAAACAAACCTAGAGTAGAGACAGAAGCTACATTCCAGTCCAACCCCCTTCATTTCATAGATGCCCAAGGTCACACAGCAGGTGAGGTAGAGTCAGGTGAGGGATCATGGTATCTGTGTAAGGACTCAGGCATTTTGCTGGCCTGTCCCTGTCACCTGGCAGAATGCACTCAGGAAGTACCCTGGTCAGACCAGGTACAAAGAACCCCTTTTAAAGAAACATCTTCGTCTTCCCAGCTGTTCCCCTGGGGCAGACAGGACTCTTCCTGTCTCCCTCTTCTCTTCTGTCCTCTCTCTGTGTCTCTTTACCTCTGTTCTCTTTCCTCCCCCTTCCCTCGCCTTTCTAATAAAACCTCTCGCTTAAGCTTGCTCTACCTGGCGTGTTCTTCCCCCTCCCCCGCCCCCTTGGTTACCCTCGATTGCCATGGATTCTGCCAAAGTCCCCATGTGCTTATTCCTAACAACCTACCCTGACTTTGGGGGCTTTCTAGAATATGAAGCTGGAATTTCTACCTGACCCTCTGCTCTCCATCCACACCCCAGTGACCTCCCCCAGGGACTGCTCAGCAATAGCCAATGGTGCAATCTTCTCTGTGAACATCGGTGGTCTGATAAACAGGGGTGTGGTCACAGGAGATCTCTGCTCTGATAAGGGAGCGATGTCATGCTTTCTGAGAAGCTGTGTCATTGGATTCCAGATGTCTGGAGCCAAAGACGAAGACCCAGTCAGGCTTGCTGGGGTGATCTCACAGCCACAAAGAACCAGAAGAACATCTAACTCATACTCCCCAACAGCTTGCTGAAGACACAGACACCCCAGCTCTCCCCATCCATGAACGTTGGGGATTCTTAGGCACCTAGAAGTTTATGACACTATGATGGCGATCTCATTTGACACCACACAATTACCACTCACGAGAGCTAAAGCTACATTTTTGGTCAGAACTCTGACCTCATCGGTGACACGTCTGTGGTCTCGATACTTTAATTTGATGGGGATATTAGAATTCTCTGCAGACCCCACCACTCCCTGATGCCTCACACTCAGCCCACTGTATACGTTATCTAGAAGTAACTCAGGTAAGCCCTGGTTGCACCCTTCAAACTGCAAACTCCAGCCTAGCTGTCCAGGGGGGCTGAAAACAGGAAGTGACAAGACAAAGCTTGGACTAACTATTAAGATATTAACAGGCCCAGCAGTTGCTCGCCACCCAAATCAGCCCAGCTTATCCAAGACCCGGGCCAGAGGTCCCAAAAGTTGGCTCTAAGAAACCATAGTGCCTGCTAGATGGGTCTCAAAAAAGCAAGTTGGTTACCGTGAAGGCTTAGCGCCATCTGTCGGTCATTTGGGGAACTGCCTCTCTGCTGAGCTAGCTTGGTAAATTCTTCTGCTATCAGGGAGCCCTGGAGACAAATTACCTCGCCTGGGGGCCCTTTGACGGGGCTTTAGACCCTGAGGAACCTTTGTTGCTGGAATTTTCATATAACCAATGGGGTGACCCATCTTCACATTAAATTCTCCTTTGAGGTCCAGAGACTTTAAGCTTCTTATCCAAGCTCACACAGCCCATGAGTGACAGAGTTAGGCCATGTTATTCCTTATGCCCAGATTGTGCCTTTAAATGGTTCCTCCCTCATCTCTGCCAGAGTCTTACAAATTGTTTCCGGTGTCTGGGGTAACATCTGCAGGGACTGTGACACCCCCTCCTTCCCTAGGGACACTAGCCTCTCGGATAACTATGTCCTGTCTGGCCTGCCAGCCTTCTGGCTCCAAGGCTACTTAGATGAAATGCGTTCCCTCTTATGATCCCTGAGCTGGAGGGGAAAACCAATCAGCCACCCACAGGCTGCTGCTTCCCCTAGATGGCTCTGGAACTTTCTGGTCTTAGCCTCCCTTCGTGTAACGCCAGACAGCATTTCCAAGGCCCCTCATTTCTCCAGCTGCAAAAGAGACTTCCGGGCATGAAGTCTCAGAACAAGCACATTGGAGCAGCGACTCCCAGGCAAACACCCGGGGCTGAGCTCAGATGCTAGCTCACCTCATTGCTGAAACTAGTGTACCTCTCACCGGGAGAGATGAGTGGAGCTGATTTGGGGACAGGGGATCTGATTGCCATGGCAACCCAGAGAGGGACAGCCCTGAGGCTGTCGTCACCCCTGTAACTAGGAGGGCATTCTTCAGAACTGAGGAGTGAGGGAAAGTGGGCACAGGTTCAAGAGGCTGAAAGAATTCAAGAAAGTCATTGAATGGGGCTGCTCATACAGTGAATACACGGACCCTGGCTGAATGAGAGGTCGGCCCTTCATTCGTGCATTAAAACAAGTGTGTATTTGGCTTTTGGTTGGTGCTAGGATTCTGCCCCCCCCCCCATGAGTGTATCAAAAACACAGCCCTGAGGGTCTGGGATGTGGGATGGGGTAAGGATTGTCAAGCAGTTCTCAGGGGACGGTGACCTCGTTGTCCAGGAACAATCTCTGAGACTTGGAGTGATGAGTAATAGTGGCTGTCCCACCCTTGTGAGTTTCTTTCCGGTCTAACACTGAATTTGTAAATATTCCCAAGTGCACGGTGCATTCAGAGCGTAACGGTAGCTTGGAGCAGGGGTTTCTCCAAAGAGGGGGTATTTATACAAAGACCCTACATCTCAGTACAGCCTGTGCAATCGGGGGCAGAGAAATGATTGTTCCATTAAACACATAGAAAACGCTGGGCCTGCTGCCCTTCCATCACCTCGCCTGGCCTCTTAAGTTTCAGTGTAAGAGAAATAAGTAAGCCCCATTGTATAGCTTTGGCTCCTAGTGGCAAAGGAGAAGCCCCGAACTCATAGCAGCAACAGAGCCCCCAGGTCTGTGTCTGTATGGACACCTTGAGGCTGCCGCTGCTATCTGAGCTGTAGGCGCCTGCCTTGCAGCCTGGACACAGCTGCAAGCCAGCCAGCGGCGCTCTCCTCTCCCCTCCTGGGCCCTTCAAGTGTTTTCACTGATGGGTGAATTCAACAGATGCCTTTCGATCGCAGCCTATTAAATTAGCCCCTCTCTGCAGCCAAAAGAAGATAATTATGTTTTCATTAGCCCTGGGTAATGTATTAGCCCTTGGTGGCAGCTACATAGAGTAAGCAAACCCAGTCCCTCTTCCCTTGGCTTCCCTGGGCCAACTCTTAGCGGAGGGCCATGGAGACTGTGGAGAGGGGTGGACAGGAACAGTTCATCTGCCCACCGCCCATGCCGGGGTCTCGGGTAGGACCCCGTGCCTGGAGCAGATGTCTGGATGTGTGTCAGCCAACTCAGTCCCTCTCAGACCGAGAAAGGCGACATCTGCACCTACATGCCCAAGGCTGCTGTTGGTAGAATCAAGCCACAGCACCCTCTAGGTTACAGCATCCAAGAAACATTTGGGGACTGTTGCTATTACCCTGTCCGGAGCCACCTAGCTCTGGCTTGTTTTCCTGGACTTCCTGGGAACGAGGGTTCTGCCCGGCCTTATCCTGGAGGCTACCCAGCACCGAGAGCCCTCCTCCCCCTTCTGGCACCCCCAGCGCAGTGGCTCTGACTTCATTCCTCCCCTCTCCTCTACAAGGAGGCAAGCACTCTGGGGTCCTGGGGATGAACACCGCCTCTGAGCCAGGATCTGGCTTCTTGTATCCACTTTTTTACCCACTGCTTTGGGAGCTAGGAGAGGCTCTGTCTGCAGAGCCTCCAATGCCCCCTCTGTCAGGCATTGAGGAGAGGAGCCGCTTCTTGCCGTTTTGGTGACGATTCAATGAATGATCTGTGCCTGTGAAGGGCTTGGTTCAAACCCAGCGAAATGAGAAGTGATCCACGGCAGAGAGCCATGGTCCTCTCTAACCCAGTAACTGGGCTGCACCCTGGTCCTCCTCAACCCTGTGGAAACAAGGGTGAGGGAGGATGGCAAGTCTGTCTGTCTGTCTGTCAGCGGTGGTTCTCTTCTGGTCTCTATATAAATACCTGCTGCTATTTCTGACTCTGTTCCTCCATATCCCCTCTCTCTCTCTCTCTCTCTCTCTCTCTCTCTCTCTCTCTCTCTCACACACACACACACACACACACACACACACACACACACACACACACTCCTCATGGCGGTAGGCTCCTCCCCTGGACTCAGACCCTGTCCTCCCTGCAGAATCCCCAGAACCTCTTGGTCCTGTCTTACCATCACTTGTACCAGGATGCCTAGCAACAGTGACAGGATTTGGGGCAGTGGGTTTCTGTCTCCTTCTCCCCCAGAAGCCAACTCTGCTTCTTCAGGCAGAGCCCAGCCTTGGGCCTGACCCCACATGTCACAGCTCTGCCTCCCCCACTGACCACCCTTTGGATAGGAGATGGTCCGCTCTGGACCTCTGCTGGCCCCAACTCCCACACACAGCAGGCTGGCGTGAGGCTCTGGAGCAGGTGAACTGCCAGCCCACTGGAGAAGCAGCCTCTCTTCCTGGCTTCCTGATTTTCCCCAGTTGCCATGGTAATTGAGGGAGCAGTGTTGACACCCAACACCATGGAAGCCCAGTGCTCAACTTTGAAAGGGATCAGGGAGAAGCTGGGCCCAGGATGGACAGAGCCCGGGCTGCAAGGACTCACTCCAACCTCCATTTGTGGGACGCTCATCTACTCAGTCCTTCTCATCAGTGTCACCATGGATGGCTGGCCTTTTTGGAGCAGGTACTGAATGCCAGCCACTAAATTAAGAGCATTGCCACCATTGTTCGACTATACCAGGCTCACCAGAGCCCAAGGCCCACGTCAGAGGCTCAGGAAGCAGGCTTCGGACCTGGCACACCCAGTCAGGAAGCGGCGGAGCCCTGGCAGGCTGATGGAATTTCTCAGCCCTCCCTGGACATGCTCTTCTCACCTCACCGGCTTTTCCTATGCCTCCCTCACCTCCTCTGCCCCCCAGCCCTCTTCCTGCACTCCTCAAGGTCATAGCCCCCCTTTCCCCAGGCTTGACATGTAAGATTATCTGTAGACCATGTATGAGCAACAAGGAGGGGTATCTGGCAATCGCAATTGTACTCAAGTCTGCTATTCCTTCACTGAGGCTGGGGGTGTGGTGGGGGGAGGATCAAGCTAGCAGCCAGGTGTCTGGGTGTGTTTGGGTCTGAATCCTGTCTCCTTCCTTGAGTCTGACTCCCCTACACACACACACACACACACACACACACACACACACACACACACTCCTTCCCCAAGAGTGTATGAGCAATAGCGACAGTTAAATGCAAAAAAGCGCCTGTGCAATCTGCCCAGGGAAAGACAGCTTTAGAGACGGGTTTATATGGTTACCCATATGTTAGAGCCCCTAAGAAAGGAAGGGAAGAGTTCTCTGAGCCCGCCCCTCCCCCAGCCCAGCCCTTGGCCTCTCCTGGTGTTGGGGTCTCCAGATCATAGAATAAGACCCCCCCCCGGGGGGGTTTCTACCCCCTCGGTAGGCGCAATACCTACACTCTGCTCCGAAAAACACTAGAATCGGGCATCTTTTCCAGAACCGGGCACCTTTTCAAGAAGGTCTGTCCACCCAAGAGCCAGGGCCAGAACCCAGGCTGTCTTCTCCCCGGCTGTGTGAGGGGTACCCCGAGGAGCTGTGCTCTAGTCATCCCATTAACTGTCCCGCCACGATGGACAGATACAACCATCTGCCTCACTTAGGTCCTTCTCTGCCCAAAACAGCTCCCCTCCCTGCTGTGGTCACTACATCCAGCCCCCTTCGGACTCTCCAAAATTGTCGTTGTGTGTATGTTGATTTCTTTTTCTGATAGAAAGAAATGGAAATTAGGTTACATAAAAGATGTATGCTTCCAAGCCCAGAGCGGCCCTTTTAATGAGGGTTGCGACGTCTCCCTCCCCACGCCCATAAACCAGCCGGTTGGACGTCACCACTAATTCGTTTCAGCGGTGATAGGATAAAGCAGGGACATTAAGAAATAAATTCCCCCTCACGACCCTCGCTGAGCTCGCTGCGCGGTCCCTGCATATTGATGCAGCCGCGGGGCGCAAGCGACTATTTAGCACAGCCGCTGCTCCGAGGGGCAGCTGCGGCCGGGGTGAGCCGGGCTGCGCGTGGGGACGCTGGCCGCCTCCAGTCCTGAACTTGGCTGGGCTAGGGCGGAGCGAGGCGGGAGCTAGGGGCCGGGAGGGGGCGGGGAGCGCTCGCTCTGGAAGCTCCTACCCCGAGGCGCCGCCGAAGCCTGGAGGAGCATCCTGCCCCGGAGCGAGGCTCTGGATCTGCGCGCTTGACAGCCGCGGCAGAAGGAGGCGCGGGAGACAGGGTGATCAGCAAGACCCACAGCCCTGGAACTGCGCGGGCTCCGGCAGCAGGTGAGTTCTCTGCCCGGACCCAGGGTGTACCATGTACCCTCTCCCAGACCGGCGCTCTGGCTCGGACAGTGTGCGTCCCAACTTGGCTCTCCTTGGTAGCCTGGTTCTCCTGGTAACGGGGCGGACCCGGGTCCCTGGAATGTGAGCTCCCGGGAAGATAGGTCCTGTCTCCTCGCTCCAACTTTACACTGACAGAAGACCCCCCCAACCCCATTTCCCGGATGTACCCTACGCCAGGGGTCCGTGGCCCTAGGTGTGCATGTAACCTAAGGCTTGGGATGCATGACCCCGAGGACCTTGACACCTGCGGGGCCTCAACTTTCAGCACCTCCTCCTCTGATAGACCCTCTCCTCCTCGCTCCTGCCACCACCTCCCCCAACTGCCGTGACCCTGTTGGTGACTCTGGCATGGCCACAGCGGGACAGGGTTTGCAAGGCTGGCTTGCTGGAGCGCTGTTCCTTGGCTTCCCAACTTTGCCCCATCAGCCTTGCACTCCTGCAGGCTGGCACGATCCAGTAAAGCAGCCCTCACACCCTCCAACCTAGAAAGTTGCTCCTCTCCCGCCTGATGGTTCCCAGAGCAGAGGGAAGGCGCTCTGAGGGTCCCTGCCAGGCACAGCTTTTCATCCAAGAGGCCCAAGAGTGAGACAGGGTTCCCAGGAGATCTCACTTCCCTGGCCACTCGTGGACACTTGAGTCTCAGAGTCCAGCACAGGACTCTTAGGCTGAACCCTAAGGAACAGGAAGTGAGAGGTTCACCTCCACCCTCAGGGCAACGTGGCCTCAGCACCTGCAGCTGTCTGTACACGGGGGACCTGGCTGTTTGGAGCAAGCCAGGCGGACACAGGCATGGAGCAGAGCAGGGAGGGACCTTAGAGGGACTCCCCCGGGGTTCCAATCCTAAAGCTGCTGTTTCAGGTGAGTCCCTTCCTCTCTCTAAGCCTATTTTTCCCTTGCATAATAAAATAGAGAAGTGGTCCTCTCCTGGGGATCTGTTGGCAAACCTTTACTACATCGTAAGTGTTGATGATAGAAAGCTAAGGGTAGATGCTCAGCACTCGGGAAATGTTGCTGATGGTCAAATCTGATGCAGCCCAGGGGCATCGTGTGGTTTCATGTAGACTGAGGGTCCTAATTTAGGCGGCACCCACCTCCATCTCCCAGTCTGCCCAAGCAACCCCTGGGGAGACGCATCTTATTTTGCGGCAGATGATGCTCTTTAAAAGCACTGCCCGACTCATGGGGAGCCCCAAACCTGGCTTCACACGCATATTCACAGACTTGAAGGGAGCTCTAGAGCCCCACCACCACCACCACAGAGGGAGAGTTCCCCAAAGGTGATTGGCAGGTGTTATGTGCAGGCAAGCCTGGGGCACACAGGGAGTGTCTGCCCAGTAGTGGGAGCAAACAGAAGGAGCCGACCCTTCGGGCCACTCCTCTAAAATGGTGTGGGGAAAAGCACTCCCTTGCCCAGCCCCATTCAAACTGGCAAATTAACAGATTGGGGGGGGGGGACGAGGCATTAACACAGCTTCCCAGAAAACTGATTTTCTCGGTTGCTTTTTGCTTTTGTTTGTTGGGGTTTGGATTTTTAAACTTGGTGTGTATGTCAGAATGGAGTGTAGGGGTTATGCCCACTCTTTATCCTTGGGAGTTGTCAGCAGACAGGCTTGGGAATCCTTCACAGGTTCCCAAAAGGAAGCACCTTATCCCCACAATTGCCAACGCCACTGCCCCAATCCAGAGTCTAGAAGAAGCCAAGGGGCATGACGCTTGGCGCATGCTGCAAGCTACTACCGCATACAGGATGTGTCTGGAATATCTTGACTTCCCCAGTACCTAGGACAGCTACCTGACCCACTTTCCAGATATGGAAACTGAGGTAGAGCCAACCTAGCTAGCTGCCCACAGGAGACCTCCACCCAGACTGGTGGCTCCCTAAACTTGGGGGGGGGCGTTGCATGCATAGCCAGCCCAACCTGTGCCCCACTTTTGTGCACATGGCACCGCTTCCAGACGCATCTGCATAATCAGAGAGGCTTCATACAGTCTGGGAAGCCCTCCCCAGAGTCCCAGAGTGTGCAGGGAAAAAGCAAGCAGCAAAGTGGAGACCTGTTGAAGATTAAGTTTGCTCCATGGCTGTGTGATCTCCCATTTGGTGACTTAACCTCTCTGAGCTTCAGTCCCATTATCTGTCAAATGAGAGAATCATTCCTAAGAGAAGCTGTCTTGAAAATATTGCGATGTCTGGAGACACCCATAGTGTGTTAAAGTTGTTGGGTTTTGTTTGTTTGTTTGTAGAATCTCTTCCTGCCTCTTGTTCATTTTCCCCCAAATGATTGACGTCAGCCCCCAAGGGGCTCTATCCCTGGGGAGCAATCCTGGGGGGAACTGAGAGCCTGTGGTGTGCCCTCATGTAGAAAGTCCCCAAGGGTCTCTAGGCCAAGCAGCAAGGCGCTGTCCAAGGTTCTGGGGGAAAGTGTTCCAAATACTTCTCAGCCCTCACTGGATGACTGGGGGTCAGCTTGACAGGTTTATAAACATGAAGAAATGAAGAAATTTTGTACTGTGTGTGTGCTGTGTGTGTGCTGCGTGCATGCGTGCGTGCGTGCGTGCGTGCGTGTGTGTGTGTGTGTGTGTGTGTGTGTGTGTGTGTGTGTGTGCATGTCTGTGTCCCTGGGTGTCTTATGACAACTCTTGGCTCTCGGCCTGTCACTGGGGTTTCCAGTAGGTATCAGCAGGGGTGGGTATGCTTGGGAATGCAGTGAAGAATCCCAGGCAAGAAGTGTCCTCACCAGCGATGCTGGCATACTGAGAGATTGAATTTGGCAACTTGAGCGATTTTCACACTGGCTGTTTTCACGAAGGGGCACACTTTCCCACCCATAACAGTGTGGGGCTGAGTGGTTAATAAGGCAAAGGCTGAAGACAGCATACACACGCTTTTTTGTCCCCTGACATATCTGATCACCTTTAGACAGCTTGCAATTGAGTGAGTCTCAAACATCTGCCCAGCCGACCAGCAACGTCAGAGCCACAAGCTAGAAGCAGAGATGTCAGGACCTCTGTCTGCAGAGCCCTCATCTCTGCAGGAGACATGAAGTGTCTGCATTTAGATAGAGCTCTCGTAGGAGATTCTTAGCCCTTGGGTTCCTGACCTCATTGCGCAGGAGGGAAGCTAAGGACTAGACAAGGTGTGATTTGTCAAGTCACCCAGCCTTTCTTGGATAAAGTAGGGAGCTCATCCTCAAGTCTTACGTTTTGTCTAGAACTTGTGGATATTTTTTGTGGTTCTCTCAGTAGAGAGGCCCTAGAGTGGGGCATGGATGAGGCAGAACTTCCTCTCCTCTGACAACCCCTGTAAGTTAGGGAGCTGTTGGGGCTCCTCCACCTCAGCCTTGTTAGACATCAGCCCTGAGTTCCCATCCAGCAGTAAGCCTCGGCCCACTGGTTAATTCTTCCAGGGAGAAAGTACCTTTTTAAAGTGATCCCTCAGGAATGACTTCAGAATCAGGCAAACGAGCCCCCATTGAACTGTCACTGGTCTCGCCAAAGCTCTTGCTTTGTGCTCAGTCCTGGCCCAGCCTTGGCAAATCTTCAGTCTTCTGACCTGGGAAGGAGTGAGTGAGTAGCCTGCCATGCTGGGAAACAGGGCGGGCTTGGAGCTGTTCAACACAAATAACACAGCGACAGAAAATGCCGCCGAGGCTCCAGCTGAGCAGTAGCAGGGCTCTGTGGGCACACAGCTTGCCATATCCCTGTTCAGTGAGAAAAGCCAAGAATTAGGGCAGTTGCCATGGGTGGACCACAACACACATCCACACATGTCAGATGTGGCATCGTGTGTGTTAATGCCATGTGTCCGAGGGCGGGTGCCTGATGCAAGTGGTGTGGCCACACCGAGGTTGGTTGGATCAGGCAATGGGGCGCCCTGCAAGCCCGGTGACAAGTGTGACATTTTCTCAGGAGTGGTGGGAGTACTTCGCCTCTGCTGCCAGGGCGGTGTGTCTGAGGGAATCAGGGGAGGCATCTCAGAGGCGGGGGCACCAGGGGTGGAACCCCAATTTGCACTAATCTCTTTGTCGGCAGGGGATCTCCCACTATGAGCTAACCACAGGCAGATCTCAAGGCACAGTGGCACAGAGAATCAACAGGGACATCCGTATGAGATGGACCCAGGGCCTCAGCGACTTGGAGTCAGTGAGCTGAGCTCCCCAGCTCTTGGTATACCATCCATGCCTTCTTAGGTACTGTCAGGAGGAGTCGGTGTGGCAGCACCGAGAAAAGGGACAGACCCCAGTATCCAAAGCAGGAGGAAGTGACCTGAAAGCAAGAGATCCACCCCTCCATTGGCCTTAGCCCCTTGCTCAGCCTCCATTTTCTCTCTGTGAAATGGAGACTTTGGAGTCCATGGTAGCTCCATCTAGATGCCTGTTGAGTTTCTGTGCGAGACTGGCACACAGTTATGTTTTGTTGGTTTGGGTTTGGATGCAGGGCAGGGCTCTTGCTACAGGCTTTTTGTTACAGCTTACTTTGTTTTTCTTGGTCTAGATCATCTCAGGGCCAGTACATATGGCCCACGCCACTTATGTGACCTCAGAGGTATTTGGGTTACAAGCCGTGGGCTCGCGGTCCTCAGAGCCTCATTAGCATCATCTGAGACATCCGTTACTCAGGCACAGTCCCTTGGTTATGCCAAAGAGAGAGTTCGCTGTTCGAATGGAAGTCAGAAATGCTTTGCCAGGGACATGTGGGTGCAGCAGGGATATATATGCCCTGTCTCACAGGTTTCTCTGCTTTGTGTCTCATTGTACCTGGTGCCACCAGGAAGGGCGATCCTGGGTCTGGGACATCACACTGTTATCTAGGAGTTTGTGACAAAAGTCCCCGGAATAAATTCTCCAGGTTTTCAGAGGTGCCCCAAAGTCGTATCAGCTTCTGCCAAAAACATTGGCCCAATATTTCAGCCTTAAATAACTCTTGGAAACAGCTTCTATTTTATTAAAACCTCACAGCCAAATTGAAAACAAGGTGTGCCTTTCCAGAACCCATTTCCGATTAGACAGAAAGAAGGAACTTTGCGTGGAATCAAAAGCCTGTTCAGCCCCAGAAAGCAGCAGCTGCCGTCACACCTCTGCTAAAGGATGATTTCTCGTTATAGACAAGGGTCAGGTGGATGCTTTAAGGGACAAACCTTGAAGTTCTAACTCTAGTGAGACTTCCTTAAAAAAAGGGGTTGGCATTGGGAAAGGATAAGACGGTCCCTTCCTCTAAGACAATGGTTCTCAACCTGCAGGTCAAGACCCCTGCTGGGGTCACATATTGGTATTTTCATTACAAATCATAATAGTAGCAAAATTACAGTTAGGAAGTATCAACAAAATAATTATGTGGATGGGGGTCACCACAACATGAGGAACTGTATTCAAGGGTCACAGCGTTAGGAAGGTTGAGAACCACTGGTCTAAAATGTCCTCAGGGTCTAAGAGGCATCCAGTTGCCAATATCTAGACGAAAGACCTGGGGTGTATAGTCAGTCCCATGTGGATTTCATCAGTCCACCTTCCGTTCTGGGAATTTGAACTGGGGGTGAGAAACAGAAAGGTAGCATACACGTAGATTTCAGAGGCAACTGACGTCTTCTGGGTTCATTCATCTCTCTGATGTTTGAGGCTGCAGCTCAGCCCTGAAATGTTCAACAAGTGAAATGAAATCCATTTAACAATCACGTCAGTGTTCAGTTAGCGTCAGTGTTCAGGTAGCCGGCAGCGTGAAGAGCCGGCCTGCTGACAAAGCAAAGTCTTCGCTTCTCATTTCCCCCTCCTGTGATGCAGCCTTGGAGATGAGACCCCTTTGATTCCTTATAAAGCGTGACAAACTCACCAGACTGGATAGGTCTCCTAGCTGGGCAGGAGGTTTTATTACTATTATTATTTTATTATTATTGGATTATCTAGGTGCTTTTGTTAATATCTTTTTACCAGACATGCAGAACTCTTGTGTGGAGAGAAATGCAATCTAAGAAGAGAGAAAAAGCAGACAGTGTCAATGAGACAGCTCAGCAGATAGGGAGGTTTGACACCAAGTCTAATGACCGGAGTTCAAACCTCCAAACCCACAGACTGACCTGCCCCAAAGGACAATGTTTCCTTCTGAGTCTCCCTAGTTAGTGGGAGAATCTGAGAATCATCTCAGATTCAAGAAACAGGAAACCCTCTCAGGGAGTGGAAGGTAGGGAAAGGCTGTGAAACAGACTTTGTTTTTATTTATTTAGCTTATTTTTAAGAGATGGATGTAGTCTGGCTAAATTTCTAGTCTAAGCTGCTGTCAAAGCAGGTGTCCTGGACTTGGTCTTGAACTCACAGCTCCTGTGGCTGGGAGGTAAGATGTCAGCTTTCCTCTCAAGCAGTGAGACTCTAGCTCCCTGACAGATTGGCATTAAAATGTAAAAAAACAAAAACAAAGTGAAAGTGAAGAACTTCATTGAGTATTGGGTGAAACGTTCAAGAGCAAAGACACCGTGTTTAAGAATGTAAGGCTGAATATTTGATGTGACGGCTCATGCTCGACAGCCTAGCACTCAGGAGACCGAGGCAAGAAGATTGTCCCAAGTCTGAGGCCAGCTGAAACTACTGAGAGAGACCCTGTCCAGAAAAAAAAACTGTAATAAATAGCATGTTAATGATTGTTAATATTAACATATTATGTTTATGTAATGTTGTTATTGTCATTCCTCAGATGATTCACTGTAAGGATAAGAACCAGGGTCTGGCTCAGTGGTGGAGCCCTTGCTGAGCATCTGCAAGGCCTGGGTTCCTGATGTGTAAAGACAAGCAGCTAGATGAGCAGACAGACAGGCAGGCAGGCAGGTAAAGGACAGGTGACTGGATACATAAATAGTTTGCAGGTAGAGGAGCAAGTGCACAGCTTAGTGATGCTTTGCCAGGGCAGATGGGCCAAAAGGCAAATGTAAACAGCTATGGAATCTGATGGAAACTTGGAGGCTGTTGTTATGCTGTTCATTTAGGGTTTCTGTGTGTAAATGTTTCCTAACAAGTCATCCGAGCTCACCTGCAATCCCAGCTCTCAGGAGGCTGAGGCAGGAGGAGTTTAAAGCCAGCCTTGGCTAAAACAGCAAGACCTTGTGTCAACAAACATACGAGTGCATGTATGTGTGTGTGTGTGTGTGCACGTGTGTGTGCATGTGTGAGTATGTGTGTGTGAGAGTATGTGTGCATGTGTGCATGTGTATGTGTGTGTGTGTATGTGTGTGTGCATGATTTCATAATAACAACTTGAGAAGTGTAGTTTCAGTGGAATTCCTCTTCTCATTCAATTTCCTGGTGTTTTGGAAGAATATTATTCATAGCCTGAGCTACATGAGACCCTATCTAAAAATAAGTGAATAATGAGAAATTTTTCCTTCTTGTTTCCTACCATCACTCGACATATACAGGCATGCACACACCTCCTGAGTACCACTCCCTCCCTCCCTCCCTCTCCTTCCCCCTCCCTCCCCCCTCCCCTCCTTTTCCTGGAAGATGCGCCCCCCTCACCTACCCCTCGGTTTAACAGAGTCGTTATTTTTCCGGGCAGTCCCTCTTTACATTTTCCTTGGCCATTTTCATTAAGGCTGTGAGTCTTAGCTCCCCGACGGCTGGTGACAGTGTCACTCGCGGCTCTGTGGGTCTCTGCCTAGTACTCTTTTTCTTCAGGTTCATCAGCTCTCACAGGCACGGCTAACAGGTGACTGTCCTCTCTGCCAGCAGCAGACCACGCCCGTGTCCGTGAACACGTGGCAAGCCTCCGTTGAACCTGTAGTTCACTCCTGGGGTTGCTTCCTAAGCTGCCCTCTCCTGGGCCAGAGTGGCATCCTGGCCATATCCTCAGGCTGTGTTTGCTTCCGGCTCTATGGAAGTGACCTCCCAGTGACAGTCAGCCTTCTCCCCGGCCAGGCTGATAGCCCTGTGACACCGACCGTGATAGACAACTCCACACGAACGATAATGGAGATGAGGACGCCGGAGCTGGTCCAAGCTGGTTTCAAATCCAGTAACTGCCATTTAATTGCCTTGCAACCTTGGGCACATGGCTCAGCAGCCTCTCCCAAGCCGTCCCTGTTTTCTTGTGGAAGCCAGCTTACTTCACCTCACCTCACACCTCAGGGTACACCAGGGAGCACCTCAGGGAGCTTGGGGAGCACCAGCAAAGCCAATGAGCAAAAATGAAGGGTGAGGTTAGCCTGCCTGGCTCAGCTCACACAGACCACAGCCATAACCATCAGAATTCCTCCCGAGTCCCTTAATCCAACATGCGACACACATGGATTGGTGGGGTGAGGGTTTGCCGGCCAGTGTCCTAGCAGGCACAGAAGACAGCTGCGGCTGGGGTTCCCAAGGTTACTTATGAAGACATTCTTGATGGGCAGCTAAGGGCGCTGGCAAGGTAGATGATGTAACCAGGGACTTAGGACAAGGAAGCAGGTCCCACCCAGCCAGAAGGATCAGGCGCGGTATTTGGGGGTCATGCAATAGGATTGGGGACCCCTAGGAAAGGAGCACACAGTCTGCCAGATTTATTAAGAAGTCTAAGCTGGATGTGAGCACAAGAAAGTCTGGTGTTTCCATAAACCGTACGTAAAAACCTCTGTCTTTTTAAATGGAAGGAAACTTAACCTTGTGAACCACACACAGCTTACCTGCACACCTGTGGACTGTTAATATAGACCCTGTAGACCCTGGCCAGAGCCTTTCTTTTTTTTTTTTTTTTTTAAACCTTCATATCCTAGATCAGAAATGCTTTTGTTCAGAATGGACTGTAGATTGAGCTGAAATTGGAGTTCCATTTGAAACTGTCATCTTTGTAGGTCACAGAATTGTCGAATGGTAACAATTTTGTATGGTTCAACCTAGTATTACCACAGTTGCTACCTGGAAATCTTCTGCATGGGCTTCTGAGGGACTGACTGTCTTAAGGCACACGAGGTGTTCAGAGGTAAACTAGGACCCAAATGCTTCCAGGGTCCTGTGCACAGGAGTCTGAGACTCGTGAAGAGGGGCGTCTGGGCGGGGCTCAGTGGTTTGTATCTCTGAAGATGACCTGGCTTTGGGAAGCAGGGCACCAGCGATTTCAAAGACATCCCTCTTTATTCTTTCTTTTAAGCATAATTCTTTATTGATCCTTTGGAAATTTCATGTCATGTGCCCCAATCCGTGTCATCTCCCAGTCCCTCCATATATGCCCCTCAAAATTAAAATCAAAACAACCAAAAATAAAACAAAAACCCACTTCACTGCAGTGCATTCTGAAGTTCACCCCTTTTGTCCAATCAGCCCCACAGCAAAACATCCATTTCAGTGAGTCCTCGGTGTGGTTCAAAGCCTCTGGTTTCTAGTGCACCATCACCACTGGGCTGGGCCTCATCGAAACTGCTCTGGGATAGCCTGCTGTTGCCTCAAGTCATGGGGATTGTGCGGTTACCGCTCCGAGAGCTGTCCATTTGTGCGCTCCAGCAGGTCAAAGGTGGGGCAGCTGTTAGGGTGAGCCAAACCAAGGCCAGGATGTGGGTCCGGGTGGTGATGGAGCTGGTTGGTGTGGGTCACTGGGACCGCAACCTCAGGGGAGGGGCAGAGCCGGCTCCCAGCCCATGAAGTGGGGTGGAGCCATCTCTCCCAAGCTGGCATCAGCTCTCCCATGGGGCAGGGGTGGCTCTCCTGTTATAGTGTCCATCGAGGGGTAGACCCTCGGTTTTGTTTGGTTTTGTTCCTTGAGATAGGGTTTCTCTGTGGCTTTGGAGCCTGTCCTGAAACTAGCTCTGTAGACCAGGCTGGTCTTAAACTCACAGAGATTCTCTTGCCTCTGCCTCCCAAGTGCTGGGACTAAACGCGTGCACCACCATCGTCCGGGACCCCTCATTGTCAACTCTCCTTTCTCTGAGTCTGTGATTGAGCCGTCAAGCCCCCCTATCTCTTCCCTTTGACAGGCAGCCCCTCCTCCCGGCAGCTGCTAGAAAGAAGGGAAGGGAAGGGATGTCACTCTCATCTCTCATCTTTGCGGCAAATTCCTGCTGGAACCGCCCGCCAGGCACTGGACATCCTGGGCTTTCCCGATCTCCATGATCCTCGCCGGTTTATTCTGCTAATGGCTGTCGGTTTCAAGGCTCAGTTCCTGAGCACCTAAGATGTGCTAAGCACTGTGCATCTCAGTGAGGATGCCGTAAGCCCAAGAAACATGGCCTCTGTCTACAAGTAGCCCCCAAACTCACAGCTCATTTGGTTGTCAGGTGTTTGGGGAGCAAAGTAGTTACTCAATAAAAGCAGCTGATGAGGGAATCAAAGTAGGCTCTCCCAGACCATGACCCTCGTTTGGTTTGAAAATGCTGCAGTATGCTCTGCAATTCTCTCACAACAATGGCACGTAGCCTCCTATCATAATAATGAAGTTGACCTTGGAAACATTTACTTTCTGAAGTGACCAGAATCCACCCGCCTGGCCCGCCCCTGTGAGTTCTTCTGACACCCTGTTCTCCAGCCTAAGATGTAGGTAGCACTTGAGGGTCATTCACTAGGAAGGGAAGGGAACCGATTTGTAACCCTTTGGGGGCTCATTTAGAATAGTCTGGAAGCGCCTAGATAGAAAGAGGCTGGAAGTCTGCAGCCCCTTTCTGAGATCATAGGGAGATAAGGAAATGAGTGAGAATATGGGGAAGGGTCCTCAGGAGAGCCTGGGGGAGTCTGGGGGTCCTCAGGAGAGCCTGGGGGAGTCTGGGGGTCCTCAGGAGAGCCTGGGGGAGTCTGGGGTCCTCAGGAGAGCCTGGGGGAGTCCGGGGGTCCTCAGGAGAGCCTGGGGGAGTCTGAGGGTCCTCAGGAGAGCCTGGGGGAGTCTGAGGGTCCTCAGGAGAGCCTGGGGGAGTCCGGGGGTCCTCAGTAGAGCCTGGGGGAGTCCGAGGGTCCTCAGGAGAGCCTGGGGGAGTCCGGGGGTCCTCAGTAGAGCCTGGGGGAGTCCGAGGGTCCTCAGGAGAGCCTGGGGGAGTCTGAGGGTCCTCAGGAGAGCCTGGGGGAGTTTGATCCTAGCTCCGACAGTCTGAGAAACTCTAAGTCTGTCTCTAGCTGTGAGCTCGAACTCACCTGCCAGCCTGACCCACACACTTCTCCCCTCAGTCCTTGTTGCTGCCTGGAGCATTGGAAAACTGGTGCCCTAGATTCTTTCCCCGAGTGAACCCATAGGCTCCTGCGTTCTGAGTTCCCTGAGCCCTAACGACATCCTCAGCCCCCACTGCAGGACTGGAGGGAAAGGCCCAGAGTCCATCTTACCTTCCAGTCACCGGCACTGCAGGTCACCTCTGTGGACTGCGCTGCTTAAGTCATGAGCTGCAGTGCTAACTGGAAAATGACTAAAGAGCAAAGACCCAAAGCTTAGATGAAGCAGCCTGTGTCCCCCACTGCCAACACCAGCTATTTTAGCTGCCTTCCTTCCTGTCTCCATCTATAGAGATGAATAATATCGGGTCTTTCAGGATTTTATTTATTTTGTTTTGAAGTTCAATTAGATGGCTCAGTAAAGACCCTGCTAGAGCTAGAGATGTAGCTCAGTTGGTAGGATTCTTGACTTTGATCCCCAGCACATAACTAGGCACGGTTGCTTATATATAATCCCAGCACTTGGAAGACAGAGGCAAGAGGATCGATCAGGAGTTCAAGGCCATCCTCAGCTGAACAGTGAATTCAAGGCCACTTTGGAATAATGAAACCCCATCTTCATTAATTAATCAAAATTAAGACTCTACATTTTAAAAATGTTCAGGATATTAAAATCAAAACATTTGGAATTGGCACAATTCATTCATAATTTCATATGTTTAAACCTAAGTAATATTTAGTGGACACTATTTCTGTGAATTGAATATGCATTCAGGAATAACTATTATATGCTTCCAGGCTGATAATTTCAATGGAGAGTGAATTGTATTATTAAATTATTCAATTAAAAGTGGGCTTAGTCTCTCTAAGACCCATATAGCCAGCAGAAGTATATTGGGCCCATACCTGCCTTTGGGGCTAGTTTCTCCTGTCCTGGGTCCTTGTCCCCACACCCATGCTGTTATTTGAGCTTTTACTCAAATTTAGCCCTGTTTAATTTATTGTTACCATGGACATAGCTGTCTTAAGATGAGAATATCCCCACCCTGCCTCTGTGTTTTCTGTTTAGTAGATTCTCCATTTACTGCACTTCTTCTGTAACTAATTCAGGACCCTGTGGCTGTAGCACTGTGCTTACAGAATCTTTGAAGTTAAGGGGCTCAATTCTACCAGCAGCGCCTTAAAATATAGGTTTTTATTTTGTTTCCTTCCAACAGCCCATTTTCACCACATTCTGGGCCTCAATTCTCTCCCCCAGTTTGCATCCAAGCATGGCAGGCGGGGCAGGGGGGGGAGGGGTTACTGAGTCTTTAGTTAACACTCAGCTGCATTTTGGGGCATGACATTCTCAATGCCCCCTTGGAGAGAAGGACCCAACAGTGTCATTACAGCTGACACTAAGGTTACAAAGTGTTTTCTACACCTGCTCCGATCTTTATGAAATCCTCAGGAACTACTACCTTTTCAATTTCACAAGAAAATTGAGAGTTGGATTGTTAGGTGTCAGGCCTAACATCAATCCACCAGGCAGGGACAATGCCAGAGAATGGACCAAATCAAGTATATTTTCTGTCATCCCCTTGGCTCTCAGAATAGTGGGAGTCAAGGATCCCAAAGTGTTGACTCCTGGGATGGAGCAGACCACAGTCAGACCGTGCATCGGGACTCGGCAAGCAGCTTCACAAAGGCCCTTTGCTCGTGGCTGTGATTTCCTCCCATCGCACAAGCCTGCGTTCCTCTAGGAAATGATTTCCTACACCACCTACAGGAAACTGAAGCCAAGACGTATCTGAGTACACCACCCTCCCCCTCGGTGCTCTGCGCAGTAAATTACCCCATCCCAGAACTCACCTTCCTTCTCCTCTCTGCATCCTGCCCACTGCCCTGCTCCATCACAGTCAGCATCCAGGGCTAGCCACACGGTACCTGAAATAGCTTTGCCTGGGCTCCTGTGACCTGCCTGGAATTTCCTCCCATCTTTACAAAATCCGAATCTGACCACAGCCCACATACAGTATCTCCAAGTTTCACCGTCACTGTCAGAGGAGAGTCCAAAGGGAGATTTTAGTCACCGTTCAAAATAACAGGCTTCAGGATGACACCTCTCTCTCTGTGTTTAATGTGTTTCGCTTATAGTCACCCACATCCCCTCTTCTGCTGGTCCCTTCTTTCCCCCAAATCGTCCCTTTTGTAGTTTGACATCCAAAAAATGTGTTAATCTAGACTTCACATAAAAGAAAAATGCATAAATCCCCTTTATCCTTTTTTTTTTTCTTGGCTTTATTTGTTTTTGTTTTTCTAGCTAATAGAGCCTCGCTGGGTCATGCAGGATGACTTGGATGCATGCCACACTTCAGCCTCAATTTGTCTTTCTGAATCTTGACTTATTTCATTTAACATGATGATCTCCAGTTCTATCCATTTCACTGGGGGGGGGATGACATAATTTCATTCTTTACAAATAAACAAAACTCCCTCGCACACACACACACCCAACATTCTCTTTAATCCGCTCATCTGCTGATGGACACCTACGAAGGCTCTGTTCCCTGGCTGTTGCAAATAATTCTGGGGCACTGAACTTTGTATATCTTAACAACTAGTCTAAGGTGACTCTAAAGGTAACAGTTAGGAGTGACACACATGAATCCCGGATGACCCCCACCCCCGCCCCCGAACACATACCCATTTATTTATCTCCTGCAATTCATTGATGGATCCCACCAACATTCCTGCCTCAAAGATGAGGAATCTGAAGCTAGCCGAAAGTGGGCCAAAGTCCCAAGTTCTTGTCTTTCTGGCACCAGATTTTTTGCTGTGACCTCTACCCAGTGATGGGGCAGGCCTACCCAGGGTGAGAGATGAGCAGAAGGCAATAGGAAAACCTCTACCCTGAACTCTGGAACTTTCTGTCGTTGTGATGGATTATGGGAGCATACAGGTGGTGGATCTGGCTCTGGTAATTGAGTTTGTGAAGCCAAGCCGAGATGAAAGACCGTGACTCCCGTCATCCAGCATGGGGACAGAGCTCTATCGCTCTCCGGGGTGGCAGCCAGTGAGACTACCCCTTTCTCACACTGCTGGCTTGCCACCAAGCTCTGGGTTATGAGTGTCTCTGCTTGTGTTTCTGAAGCTCAGCATCCCAACATTCTTAATTCTGTTCTTCCTACATTCCAAGGAGGAGCTGGTGGCCTGGGGACAGACACTCACTCAGGATCACTCCATATAACCACAGTACCCGTGCCCTGAACAGCATGCGTCTACCAGACACCAAAGACACTCAGCAGAAAGATGGGTGCGGGTGCTCAACAGAGGGCTCCGTGGAAGTACAAGGCTCCTGTCCTTGCATACGCCCCCTGCTCTAGGAAACATTAAAAATATAAACACAGACCCTAACAACTCTCACCTCATTCCATCCACACAGGTACCAAGCACTGCCATCATCTCTGTTCTACAGATGGTGGCACTGGCTCAGAGAGGTTGAGTAACTTTCCCACCATCCATCACAAAGCCAAGTAGAGACAGCCTGGCATCAAAGTCCTTGTCCTGTTTGGGGAAAGTGATACTAATCAAAGCAGTTAATCAATAGGCAAGTGTAAAAAGAATGTCTCAAAAGAAAAGTTTCCTTTCTACACTCAAATCCCACCCGTTTCTGAGGGACAGCCACTGATACCAAGGCTTGGGTGTGTATTCAGAAATGCTTGGTTTCTCCAAGCTCTCGTGCAAATATGGACAGGCAAATTGGATATATAAGTAAATGTCCTGAGTTGGGTGGTCCACATTAAATAGGATAACCTATCTTTGTTGTTTGTTTGTTTTATTTTTATTTTCAAGACAGGGTTTCTCTGTGTAGCCCTGGCTGTCCTGGAACTCTCTCTGTAGACCAGGCTGGCCTTGAACTCACAGAGATCCACCTGCCTGTGCCTCCCGAGTGCTGGGATTAAAGACATTCACCACCATCATCGGGCAGAGTGATTAATATATCTCGAAAGTCATTCCTCGTTGATTTTAAAATATTTTATTCTTGGTGAACTTCATGCAATGTATTTTGATCAGGTTCATCCTAAGTCCTCCCAGATACACCCCCCCCACCTCCCTGCCACTCCAATTTCTTCTCCTCTCCCTCCCTCCCTCCCTCTCCGTCCCTATCTTGTGCTACCCACATGCTCCTGGATGTTGGGCCTGTGCTCTGGAGCAGGGTCAACTTATCAGGAACCACAACCTTGAAGTAAACTTACTCTTCTGGAAGCCATTAATTTTCAGTTGTGGCTCATTTAGAGTTGGGTCTCGTGAACCCCTTCCGATTCCCTGCTGTAACTGGCTTAATGGCTTCTACAGACAGCCACAATTCCGTGCTGACTGGCCTGATCTTGTACAGACAACCACAGCTGCTGTGAGTTCATGGGTGCGGCCCGTCCTGTCCTATATAGAAGACTGTTTCACTCTGGTCTTCCGCAGCCTCTGGTGCTTACAACTCTTCCACACCCCTGCTGTGATGTTCCCTGAGCCTTGGCAGGGACGGATGGAGACAGACCTAGCTGTCCCATCTGTGGCTGGGCACTCGGCTGACCCTCACTCTCTGCATTTGGACAGTTTTGAATTTCTGCACTTACCACAGCCACTGCACTATGAAACTTGCCTGACGAGGGCGGAGGGCTGCGCTGATCTGCGCGTAGGCAGACAAGATTTTAGAGGACTATTTAATGCCGTGTCCATTTAGCGGCTGGGTTACCTAAGGGTTATCCTGACAGATCCTTACAGGCTGGCCCTGTCTCAGCTGAACTCTTGTCCATAATGACACAGGCACCACACTGCCTGTTTACTTTTCCTTGACAGAGTGAGGAGTTCTTAGACTTGTATATGTATGTGTGCATGAATGTATGTATGAACATGTGTATTCATGCACATGTCTGTGTGCCTCATATGTGCATGTCTACGTGTGTGTGTGTGTGTGTGTGTGTGTGTGTGTGTGTATTGCTATTCTCTATGGTTTATCTGAAGGAGAGCATTCAGATTTTCAATAGCCACACCAAAGGCATGTGAGTTTTAAATTGAGGGCCAATATTGTCAAATATTAAGAGTCTGTCCCAAGCAACAGTGTAAGAGAGGGCCCATCTCCCTGGATCCCACAACCACAGGAATCCGAATTCTAGAGTTCTTCATCCTGACTCTGAGCTCAAACTCGTCCTGCCCAGCTGTGGATTCAGTCTGAGAGAGTCAAAGTCACCCTGGGGAGGCTGCAGGTGCAAAGGGGGGTTCCACAGTTGCCTGGGGATTCACTATAGGACCCAGAGACTTGGCTCTGAGATCCCCGAGGCATGGGATGCCAGCACACCCTGCTGACTTGTGGGGGAGTGGCAGGCTTGGGGCTCTGGCTTGCTGGCGTGGGAGAGATGACTTCAACTTGGATCTTAAAGGCTGCAAATTAGAGGCTAAGGAAGTTGGTCATGGGGTAGTGTTTAAAAGGGGGTACAGCTTGATATCTTTTATTTGTATCGGGAGGTGGCTGTGTCTGCTCATGCTTTGTAAGTCTTGGAAACGTGGAATCTGTTTTTAAATTCGATTGGAGAGGACCTGCCACGTGGCTATGGCTCCGGAGCGAGCGACCTTGTGCTGTACAAACTACAAACAGCTGCAAGTTCACAGGCTAGATTTTGTTTTCTTTAATGCCGTTCATTTAAAATATAACTGCTTCTGCAGTTAGAACCCAAGTGGCATTCCAGTCTGAGGAAAGGCATTTGGTGACGAGGGTGTCCCTCTGACTTCTGACTTGCAGGGCCTTGGGGAGATGTAGGCAAGGACACCCTGCCCCTTTCAGAATGGGCGCAGGACTTGCATGTACACAATTTACCACACATGCATTTTTGTCACCTGACAGGGTGAATTAGGGCTCCTTTCTGATCTGTGGATACCCGTCTTGTTCTCCAAAGCACACTTTTGTGTATAGATATGTTAGATTTCACCTCATGTCCAGAGGGCCGAGTTCTAGGCACTAGAATATTAGTCCAAACACACCCATTTCTAACCTCTCTCATGCAGACATAGGTTTTATCTCCTCCGTCATTCCCTCCTGCACCTGTGCCCAGCTAATTCTCCAGTAGATTCTTAGGGGTCAAGAGAAGAGGGGAGACTCCAGGGACCTAACTAACATTTTTTTGTTCGCCAGATGGGCATGCTTACCACAGCCACTTGTAGAGGTCCGAGGACGGCTTGTAGGTGGGTGGTCACGTCCAAGTCTGCGAGATTCTGCTGTAGGCTTATGTAACATCCCATGACATCTTTAGCTTTGGGATTGGTGGAGTTAGTCGCTGGCTAAGAATGCTTTTTAGCATTTTGATACTCACACAGACATTGGGCCCAACAGCCAGCACAGGGGTGAGCAAAAAGTAACTTTCAAAGGCACCAAAATTAGCGGGAGATAATCTGACTCCGACCTGCAACATCCTAACTCTTCATATTCCCCAAGTTCAGACCTTCAGTCAGTAATCGCTTTAACACCGGCGGGCTTTTCTCTCTTTGCTCTCACCCTGCCCCCTTCTTTCTGGGAATTGCAGATACCTGCATTTCCATCTGAGCTCACAAGACTCCCGATTCTCTGGTCCTCTGTTCCTTGTTTCCCAGCAAACAGGCTATACCGGGGGCTCTCGACGACCCTTCATCCAGGTCTAGAAATGGAAAAGGCTCAAACTGGGAAAACCACAGCATACCAGGACACATGATGCCCAAAGCGGCTTGTGCTCATCCTATGTGTGCAGGAGCAGAGGCCCTGGGTGTGGCCTCCTTAGGGATGAAATACAAGGTGTGCTTTGGGGAGAGACTGGGGGTGAGGGTGCCATCGTGTCTGAGATTGGCATTCAGACCAGGTCTAACCCTGACTATTAAACTTCCCCGGAGCCTCTCCTTTCCTCTCATCTTCTTAAGAGCCTATTGATAACTTAGCTGAACAGAAAATACTTCATAAGCTTACCCTACAACAAAACAAAGCCAGAAGAACAGCAAGGAACATTCACATCTGCAACCCTCACCCACCGTCCAAGCAAGAATAAGAATGGCTCGTTATTCCTACAGTGGCTGTAAGGTTCAAACCCATCCCATGCAGAGGGCTTGGCGCCCTTCATAGCCAAGAACTGCCACTGTCTCCATTCCTCCCTTTGTAGAAACGAGGCGCAGGGTGAGGCACTGCCTGTCCAAGGTCACACAATGAGGAGGTGACATCAGGCACGCCCTGTTTGGGCTGCTTCCTCCTCCCTGGCAGTCACGGCCCACAGTTAGCCACATACTTTCTCACAGCGAGGTAAAGGAAATAAACACACCCAGAACGAGCGAAGTACTTACTCAACAAAGGCTCGTGTCCAAGTGTGGTTTCCATGGTAGGTACTGTGTTTGCCTGTGCGTGCGTGTGTGTGTGTTTGTGTGTGGGGGGTGTGGTTTTGTTTAGAATCTTAGCTCTGGAGAGTAGAGGCAACTTGGCAAGCCATTCAGCTTAGCGTCTATCTCTTTCTCTTTGTCTCCCTGTAGATGATGCTCCTGAAAGGAGCAGGTGAGTGCCATTTTCAGGGAAGGGTGACTTTAGAGATTACACAAAAGGACTGTGATTGAGAAACAAAAAACCAAAACAAAACCCAAACCATATTGATAAAAACCCAGGGAATCCAAATTACCTCATTATATAATAATAACCAGAGATGGGTCTTCTGAGCATTGGTCCTCTCTGTGGCACGACTGCCCCTGTGTCTTCTGTGCTGTCAAATTCTCCAGGTTAGTCAGCAGGGTGACTGCTACTAAGTAACCATTTTACAGACAAGGGGATGAGGCTCAGGAAAAATAAGGAGGCTGCTCAGAAACACAGAGCCAGAAAGCAGAGTTTCAGGGGACTGGATGTTTGCAGAGTGGGACAAATAAGTGTCCAAATGAAGTTTCATGTGTCTACATGCAAAGGAGGGACAGATGAACTTGACTCTGATGAGGATAGGAGCAAAACATGATGGCAGATGGAATGGCTCTTCTAGGTGAAAGAAAGAAAAAAAGCCAGGTCGCTATGGAGTCAAGACTGTGACAGGTGCTGGAGTAGCAGCTCAGGCCTGCAATTCCAGCTACTGAGGCAGGAGGGTGGCAAGTTCAAGGTCTGCCTGGACTACAGAGTGAGTTCAAGTCAGCCCGGGCAACTTCAACAGACCCTGTCTCAAAATAAAAATTAGGAAGGCTGGGGATATTGTGTAGTATATACAAAGCCCCGGACTCCATTCCCAGGACCGCATGAAGAAGGGGAGGGAAAAAAGGGAAAGGGGAGGGAGGAAAGGACAGAGGGGAGAATGGATCCTCGTTTCCCAGGCACCTGCCAAGAGCCCCACCTATTTCCAGAAGATGGCAGAGACAGAGGCCAAGCGGAGTGTGACTGAGGTGGGGGACGCTGTGGCATGCTTTATTTCTGTTTTGTTTTCTTTAAATCAATGCACACCAAAGGCCAGGTCTCTGCTCTGTCATTTACTAAGCCAGCATTTGTAATAAATGAGCTTGTGACCCTTGCCTCCTCTTCCAGACCCTTCTTCCATTAAAGAATGGAGCCCAGAGCCAAGTGTGGGCCCCAGAGAGAGCTCTAGAGCCCTGGCTATGTGCACCTTGGCTGTGGTTTGGTCCCCAGCAGATAAAGCATGTATGGTGAGCTAAGGAAGCCAGGGAGCAAAGCCCATCATCCTTGTAGACAAGGAAAAGCATGGCGATTGATCCCGGGTGCTTTTTCCCTGCAAACTGGAGCCTAGGCAGCAAAATGCTAAAACATACTCAGGCTACTGCCACAAGGGCCACACACAGCAGAGAAATGCCAGAGCGTGAGGGCGATGAATACACAAAGACACACACACACACACACACACACACACACACACACACACACACACACACAGCCGCGCCAGATGGAGAAAGCATCCCAGCCTGGGCCAGGCATTCGTTACTCCCCAACCCACACAGAGCGGCTGGTGGGGTTACGTAATGCAAGCTGCAAAAACACTAACCAGCCTCCTTCAAGGAGTTCTGGGGGGAGGGGGCCTCCTTCAAAGGCAGGGAGACCTCTGTAGTCAACTCTTGTTGTTCTTCGAAGCGGTGGGCACTCGTGCCAGCTGACTCAACCGTGGGGTGGCCCTGGGAAGTTGCTGAAAGGGAAACTAGACAAGGTTCTGATTTGTTAGTCATGATGGCAGATGGGTGTCCCTCCTTGTGCAAAGGCATGGTGAGGATGCAGTAAGGAGGCTGGGGATACAGGTAGACCAGAGGTGGGAGAGAAATGGATGAAAGGATTGACTTATAATCCCTATCCCCACCTTACCCACCACCGACAGAGCACCTCTCTGTCTCTGTCTCTGTCTCTCTCCCTCACTCACACACACACACACACACACACACACACACACACACAACACACGCCCCCTGCACTTGCCTGATCTGAGTTCCACCTGGCCCCTGTTGGCCTTTGACACCCCCAAGCCCCCATGCTGAGACAACAGAGGCTTTGAAAACTGAGCACATTTTAGAGAAATAAATATGGAACTGTGAAAGTATTCATCAGAAGTAATTAGCCGGTGCGTTTCGAAGTTCAGGCTAGAAAGCGGGGCTGGTCCATCCCTCCATCATCCACTCCATGCAACCTTGTACAAGGCACCCAGCAGCCTTCTTTCAAGCTGGGGCTCCAGGTCTAGGGATGGGTTTCTGTGAACATCAAAGGGGGAAAGTAACTGTCGAGAAGCATCCGTGTGAGTTTTCGCCTTGGTTTTTGTCTCCTCCGTCAGTGGATATTGATTGAGCGTGTTATATGCCATTGCTAAGCCCAGAGGGTCACAGTCTGTCTTCTTTGTGTTCCCTCACTGGTATACAGGGAACAAATGTGTTCCTGGGTTTTGTGTGGACCTATTTCCTTTTGTCAAAAGTGTTCATCGCATGGTAAAAGTGTCTTTTTTTGAAGCTGAAATGAGCTAATGGTGAGGGAGATGGCTGTGAGCGTTAGTTGGAATCCTTCATCCGTGGCCCCACTTGATACAGCATCTATATCTGTCCCGTGGGTTTTGTTCTTGGTGATGGTGGAGGTAGAGGTTGGTGTGAGGAGGTTTCAGAGTGGGGAGCCCAAAGATTGGTGCCATAGGACCTTCTGAGCTGTGAATGGGGAAGGTGTTTATAAAACTCGGGGCACTGGGGACAATGTGACAAGCCGAAACAGTGGCTCCCATTCTGGGAAAGATTAAAGGTGGAGAAATCTTACCCTTGGGTCTCTGGGGTTGCCTAGCCATCTTGGCTGTGGTGTTCCCGGGGAGGCTACTTGGTCCCTGAAGGCTTTGATCACAGGGATTAAGCCAGGCAGCCATTGCTAACTGGAAAAGGTGAGTGTCCACTTAAGGAAGGCCAGCCATGCCTCAGGCTTGTCCTTAGCACCCCAGGCATCTGTGACTGGGTGTCTTCCGTCCTAGCTCTGAGGTGTAGTGGGTGCCCCACTCCACACTCTCTTTCTTTCTTCTCATCTGCTCTCATCTTCCTTCTCCTCAGCTCCAAGAACCCCTACAGAACATCTGCATTTGACAAACTGGTGACCAAGATGCCCAGAGATTAGTCCCCACGCTTGTGCGTCACTTTAGACACAGTCATAAGGCGCAGCAAGCTTCCAGTCTTCCTGGCCTGTTGCTTGGGGACACATCCCTTCACTGCTCCCAACGTCTGCCTGGTCAACCTTGGCTTCCTTAGAGAGAACAAGGAAGGAGGTGGGGACACATGAAATCACGCCACCCAAGGCGGAATGGCAACGAGCAGGTGACGCCAAGCTGACGTCAAAGACAGAGGCGACTGAAATTCTGCAAGCAGCTCTTTTCCCAGAGTAGCTCGGGTCCCCCTGCAAGAGTCGTCTTAGCTTGGACGTCTCCCAGTGGACACAGACACCATGGAAGAGCACACATTTGGGGTTCAGCAGATCCAGCCCAACGTCATTTCTGTCCGTCTCTTCAAACGCAAAGTCGGGGGTCTGGGCTTCCTGGTGAAGGAACGGGTCAGCAAGCCACCTGTAATCATCTCAGATCTGATTCGGGGAGGTGCCGCGGAGCAGAGCGGTCTTATCCAAGCCGGAGACATCATTCTCGCCGTCAATGGCCGGCCCCTGGTGGACCTCAGCTATGACAGCGCCCTGGAGGTGCTCAGGGGCATTGCCTCTGAGACCCATGTGGTCCTCATTCTGAGGGGCCCTGAGGGCTTCACTACACACCTGGAAACCACCTTCACAGGGGATGGAACTCCCAAGACCATCCGGGTGACTCAGCCCCTGGGTCCCCCCACAAAAGCCGTCGATCTGTCCCACCAAACATCAGCCAGCAAAGACCAGCCGTTAGCAGCAGGCCGGGTCACAGGTCCTGGTAATGGGCCTCAACATGCCCAAGGCAATGGACAGGGAGCCGGCTCAGTCTCCCAAGCTAATGGTCTGGCCATTGACCCTACAATGAAAAGTACCAAGGCCAATCTCCAGGACAGTGACGAACTGCTCAAAGAGATAGAACCTGTGCTCAGCCTCCTCAACAGTGGGGGCAAAGCAGTCAGCAGAGGGGGGCCAGCCAAAGCAGAGATGAAGGACACAGGAGTCCAGGTGGACAGGTAAGCTACACGGGTGTGCGAGTGTGTGCTTGTGTCCTGGTGTGCATGTGAGGCTCTACTTGGCAACCCAGCGCCCGTCCTGCCCACTCACATGGCTTGGCCACCCTTTATCTCTCCCATGCAAGGTGAATGGGCCTCCATTTGAAGATGCAGCTCTTGCCATGAAACCCAGAATCATGAATAACTGTGGTCCAGGGAATTGTGTCTTTACATGCTTGCCCTGTGAATGCTCCCAAAGTCCGATAAGGTGGGATGTGGGAAGATGTGTCAAGAGTGGGGTTCAGAGAGATGGAGCTGGCTTTGTTGATATTGACCAGGGACTGTAAGGCATATGCACACGGCTCACCGGGCACGTGGCTCATGCCAGGGTCCTGAGAAAGAGATCAGGAAAGAGCTGAAGTCCACACCCCACTCTGTAGCCATCTGAGGACAAGGGAGGCTTCCGAGCAGACAGAAAGATGACAGAATGAGTTCCAATGCTCCTAAACCACAGTCTTCCAGTCTTGGACCCTGGGGGTAGACCCTAAATCATTGGGAATGACCCCTCTTGTTCACCAAACCACTGCTGTCAGCGTCTGGTGGAAGGGACCCAGCAGAACTGTGGGTGTTGCCAGCTCCTTCCGAGGGAGGAAAGGGCAGCTGGCCCTGGCCGTCAGAGAGTTGTGTGTCCCTCAGTTAGGGAAGTCCCTCTGCCTCTTCTGCCATCAGACCCATAGCCCTGCTCCACGCTGCCAAGACAGGGATGGGGCCGCTCAGAATTGAAACCGTGCACACATGTGTGACACTCTCTGAAGCTGTGCGGTTTGCAAGGACTCCGGGGTTAGATCTATCTGTTGTGCTCATGACACTAGCTGGTCCTAGCCAAGTAACCCTAATCCTCAACAGAAGTGAAGATCAGAGAGTTTTAGCTGATACTCTGCCAGTGGTGGAGTTCCTGGCCAGTGACAGCAGACCGTCAGTTGTACCCATGTTTCATATATTTGACTGTGATTTGCAGCCGGGCCTGAGGCTGTGGGTGTAAGGACCCCTTGGGTCCTGTTTCAGGCATGTTTGCACCCCCAAACCCAATATGACGTGGGTTCTCCCCCAAAAGGCCCTCAGTGGGTCCTGGGTACTCCCCACCATGTGGCTAATTTGACCCTGGACCTCAGGATGACACAGAAGACACAAAGGTGCCACATAACGTATAAGGTTCTCTGTGTAGCGCTATGGTATAAGTGGTGAGCGTGGCTGCCTTCCAGAACGTGGGTGCCTGTGTAGTTATGGATCAAAGGGGACCGTAGAAGGGGTGCCACGCGCCATTCCATAGAAGCCACCACCCGCGTTTCTCTCCCCAAGGAGGTGCAGACAGTGTGGCATATGAACCTAGACCCATTTTTCTGACTTGGGGGTGGCACCATACAATCTCTCTCTCATTATGATCCTCCCTTTGGTTGTCCAGATCCACCTTGCACATGCCGAGTGACTTGGCTAAAAGTCATAGATAAGCTGAGGTCTGAGAGAAAGCCACCCAGGAAGGCACAGAGCCCTGGAGAGCCACTCAGAGGAGCAGGTTCTAGGGAACAGGGGACATTTCTTAATGACACCTGCCCCCCTAGCTTGGTGGCTCATACTCAAGCTGCACCCAAGCCCACCTTACCAGATGGAGACTAGCATGTGGTTGGTACCTAACGTCATGCCCTAACTGTGATATAAATAAAGGACATTGTCCATCAATCTCCTAAGGAGAGAGCCAGCAATTGACATCACATCTCTCATGCCCATGTGGGACTCCAGCCAGCAGGTCAAAGGTCAGAGGTGTGTGCCCGGACATTGAACAGCGGACATGAACATCACATATAGAAGGACATAGATGTGTCACCTTGGCATCTCAAGTGCCGTGGTGGTGTCACAGTTTGAGACGCAGTTTTCTGAAATGGGTGATCTTCCATGAGACAGTCTGGCTTTGCTTGGTAATCCCAGGTACTCACATGTGGACGGGCAAAGCCATCGGTGTCAGAAGACAGAGCCCAGGAACTTCTGCCTGTTTCTGTCTTCATGGAAGATCCTGTGGTTACTGAGGCCCGTTGTCCTTGTTCTGCCCCCATAGGGTGCCACCTCCACAATACAAGGAGCAACAGTCCAGAATGTCCCTCAGCCCAGTACCATGCAGCCTCCTGGGGGCTGAAATCAAATGTCAGAGTCAGAAGCCCAAAGCCACATTGTCTTTGGGGCCAGTCTCACACTGGCATCCATGGGGCCATCGGAGAGCCTTGGTGCACACAGCTGTGCAGAATATCTTGACCTCCCTGGCCAGACACTGTTAGGGGCTGGGGGTTGGCACTGGTAACTTGGAGCCTGGATGAATTATTGCTGAGCCACTTGGGGGATAACAGGGTACTCTACCCAGATCCCATACCAGTTAGTGACCCCTAAGGCCACCCGGAACAGCAGCCACTTGCTAGTTCAGGGTGCTGTTTGCCTTGGCTCTGGCTCCCTTCATCCCTGCTATGAGTGCACTTTCTGCTCCATCACTGGGGGTTATGGGGACCAAATGTGATAGGTTACTCTAGAATGGCAACCCCATCTCCCTCACCCCAGGAGCCACATAGCCCTGGGAGACTGTAAATCCAGACTTCTGCTACCTCCTGTATGTGAGAGCTGTCACTTTAAAAAGTGTCAGAGGATATCAAGGTTGCTCAGCTTGCTGCCCTGAGGCAGGGTTCTAAGGAGGCCAAGGTCCCTGGTCCAGCATCCATCTGGAACAGTCGTCATCCTGGCCCTATGGTCAGGAAACCAACCCGCCCCCCAATTCACTGTTGCAAGGCACTCGGTTGGTCCTAAGCACATCTTCAGAGGCCGTGTAAACGTTGCTGTAGAAGTAGGGCACATGCTTCAGCCGGCTTGTCTAGAAGAGCAAGCTGCGACTCAGAGAGCTGAAGCCACTTAGTGAGGGTCACACAGCCCTGCTTGTAGCCTACAGGTGTCCCAGTAAGTGTCTGGAGTTAAAGGGACAAAAGAAGCAGCTGTGTGGTGGGGGTGATATGCAGGGCACCCACTCTGTGGCAAGCCTGAGTTGAAGGAGGATGGTGTTTGTCCGTCTCTGCTGCTGACCATTCCCAGAGACTGGCCCCTTTTTTTTGTTGTTTTGTTTTTGTTTTTGTTTGTTTTTCGAGACAGGGTTTCTCTGTGGCGCTGGAGACTGTGCTGGAACTAGCTCTTGTAGACCAGGCTGGTCTCAAACTCACAGAGATCCTCCTGCCTCTGCCTCCCGAGTGCTGGGGTTAAAGGCGTGCACCACCACTGCCCGGCTTACATCTGTCCTTTCTTAAAGTGTCCCATTTCCATGGTGAATAAAGCAGGGGTCAAAGAGGTTCTGTCACTCATCCCAGGCCACACAGCTAACAAGCAACAAACCAGTCTCAGGCCTGAGACTGTGCTCTTGACCTCTACGGCCCTCATAGATGGCTCCGTTGTCCCCGCTGTGTTTGGCTACTGGCCACTGGGTGTCTGAAGCTATCAGAATGTTTCTTCTGAGTCTGGAAGGGAAACTGAGACCCTGCATTTTCTCTGGCTTGGGGTAACTAACATAGGACAAGATGACCAAGACCTGTCATTCTTCAAGATGAGGAAGAGGGCCTCCCCAAGTTCCAGGAGAACCTCTCCCGTGGCTTATGCAGGTTTCTCTTCCAGCCATCATCATGGAAGAGCCAGGATCCTGGGTCCCTTTTTCTGTAGCAGGGCAAGGTGACTGGCCGCAGAGCTGATTAGTGTTTGCTTGTCATGACGGTGCCCAAGAAGGGGCTGGGAGACGGCTTCGTGGATAAAGTGCTTGCTGCACAAACATGAGGGCCTGGGCTCAGACCTCAGACCCACCTAAAGGTGCTAGAGAGACAGAGACAGAGACAGCGGATCCCTGCACAGTTTGCCGATCAGCCAGCCCGGCTTAATTGGAGAGTTCTGCCATAGGGAGAGACCTGTCTCAACAAAGAAGGTGGACAGTGGGACAGTGACACACACACACACACAAACACACACACACACGTGCACACACACATGTGCACACACGTGCTCACACACACACACACACATGTGCACACACATGCTCACACACATGCATGAATACACACAGCGACTTCACAGCCCCTTGGCTGGGCTGGCTCTGCACACAGAGCTCCGAACAGGACTGCAAAAAGCTCTCCCACAAACTTCCGCGCCACAACCCAGAGCGACTTCCATTCTCCCCCTCCCTCCTCAGACACGCGTGTCTTCCCCAATCTGTCCTTCCCTGCCTTGTCCCCTTTCTGTCTTGTCACTTGGACACTCAGCCCTTCAGCCTGAATGAGCTGTGGCAGAACTCACGTGTCTACCTCCCCCAAAATCGACCTGTCCCCAGCGGGCTTCTCACCGCCTTCCACCCAGTGAAGCTGTGAGCAAACCTAGTCTCGCCCCTGGTTCTGCTCTCAGAGCTGGGGACTCGCTGAGGAAGCTCTGCCCTCCCTGAGTCACATCAGAGACATGAAGAACAGACAAATAGACGTTTGCCGTCATCTCTCTCGGTGACTCATGCCAGGGAGGAAATAGGCCAGAGATTTGGGGGGAAGTAGCTCGGGAGTGAGGAGTGTTGTGTGGGGGAACAGAGGCACCAGCCGTGTGAAAGCCAGGGGGTGGGGAACCTGACCAGGGGGCAGAGGGGGAACAGAGATCCTGATGCAGGCACAAGCGTGAGGGGTTCTAAAGAGGGACGAAAGGCTCCGAGGGATGCTGGGTAAAAGTGGGGAGCTTTCTGTGTGAGCACAGAGGTCTGCATGCTTGAACACAGTCACCCTCCCAAACCTCATGTGAGACGTAGCGCTGAGGACGCCCGCACCATGTATCTAATAAGAGTGGCTGTTAACACTGTCCACGTCCAAGCGGGACGGGACTGGCGTTGGGTCAGGGCATAGGAACACTCGCCTGTCCTCCAGCATGCAAACCCAGCCTATTACACCCAAACTCTGCTCACCTACTCTTGCAGGTGTCGGTTTAAAGGTCTGGCCCAGCTTGTGGGTATCGGCAATTAGAGTCGTGGTGATGACTGAACCCCAGCACCCTGCCTCCCTTCCCAGCTTCAGAGTCCCTTGTAGGATTAGTTCTCAAAAGCAAACTGTACAGCCTACCCTCGCGGTACATGCTGTAATCTCAGGACCTGGAGAGCTGAGGCACGAGGGTGGCAAGTTTGAAGCCAGCCTGGGCAATACAGTAAGGCTGTCTCAAACAGCAAAAAGCATGGCTGATGGTGTAGAGTGTTGCCCGGCATGCACAAAACCCTGGCTTCAGTCCTGTATCGTGGAAAGCAGGTGTGGTGACCTACGCTGCGGTCCTATCGCTCGGGGTAGAGCGGGAGGCTCAGAAGTTCGAGGCCATCCTTGACTACACAGTGAGTTTAAAGCCAGCCTGGGCCTGTCTCAGAGAAGAAAAACATTCACATTTGTTTAACAAGACCTCCCCTTCAGGGTGACAGCACCCCGATGAAGCCAAGGGAAAAGCTTAGCCAAGGCTCCCACATCCCATCTCCATAAATATGGGGTATTAACTCGGCCCCCAGCATCTGAGGCCAGCAATGGACGGGTAGGTGCAGGGCAGGGGGGATGGAATATTATCCAACGTATCCATGGAAAGCTGGGGCAGGCTTTCCGCCAAGGCCAGCTGCTCCACAGCGGCCCCGTCGTCTAGTAACTGCCTCTACCTTCCATGAGCCTGGCACACGGATCTGACTCACCTGATCCTTGCCAGGTCTTCGGGCTTGGCCAGTGGCCAGCCATGCAAGCTCTCCAGAGAGTCAGACCAGGCTACCCATCCATCCCATGAGAGAACACAGACCGTGGTTACCAAGAACCCTGTGTTGGGGACCAGCAGGTTTGGGATACCGACACGATGTCTGCCTTGTGGACACCTCAGCACAGTATGCACAGATAGCTTTGTCGTCATGAGGTTGGCACTGTTACTGTCATGGGATGGGTTTAGGATTCAGGAAGCTCAATAACCTTCGAGGCCTGGGACAGAACCCACTGTAAGGAGGTCTCTGGCTCCAAACCTCAACAGTTAAGGCCCAGACTGTCCCGACGACATCAAGGTGACTCAGGACAGCTGGGCAGGCAGGCCCTGAACTCATGAGTAATAACAAGATAAGGTCATCCATTCACCCTTGCCAAAGTCAAGAGACAACCTCTCCCTGCTTCAGCAGGCTCCTACTGTTCTCCCCCCACGGGAAAATCTTAAAAAGCCATCACCAAGCCGCAGTTACCCAGTGGATGGAGTCAATGCTCTCATTTCATTGGCTGAGAGTGTCTAGCATCAAAATTTAAAGTTCTGGACCCAGAAAGATGGCAGCACAGGTAAAAAGGTGCTTACTGCCAGGGCTGTTGAACTGAGTTTGATCCCCAGAACACATGGTGAAGAGAAGAGACTCCCCTAAGTTGTCCTGACCAACTTTGCTGTCGTGTGTGTGTGCGCGCACACACACATACACACACACACACACACACACACACACACACACACACACACACACGCTCAAATAAACTTTTAAATTTTAATAAATTTTTAAAAAAAATACTCAAAACTCTTCATGAGTATGTGGTTTAGCCAGATAAACCTCCAGAGTTCTCCATGTAGTCTCCGTTTCCCAGGATGACCACCTATAATAAGAGCAAAAAACAAAAAACAAAAACCAAAAACCAACAAAACAAAAAACAAAACAAAAAAAAAACCTGTCTTTAGCAAGCTTGTTATGTGCGGTTCCCCCTCCCCCTCCCCCGCCAGCCTGGTCCCATTGTCACGCCAGCCCCAAATAACATACAGCGACACTGTGTTAAATATAAAGCTGTTGGCCAGTTACTAGTTTCTTATTGGCTAGTTCTGTCTTAAATATGAACCCATTTCTCTTAATCTAAGTATTTTCATGTGGTCTTATCTTACTGGAGAGAGGGCCCAGAGTTCTATCCTGTTGGGACTATACCTTGAAACTCCTCCCTCCTACTTCCTCTCTCCTCCTTGTCTCCTAGTCCCACCTATCTTGCTTTCCTATTGGCCAACAGTGCTTTATTCATTAACCAATAAGAGAAACATATTTACAGAATGACACGTCCCATCACAAGCTCCTCTCACTGGCTGTGTGACCCTGGACAAATGACCCAATCTCTCTGAGCTGCAGCTTCCTTCAGTGTTAATGGAACATCATCGTAGTCGGTGTCTTGTTTGTGCTGACTGTGTACCAGGCACTGCACACACGTGTCCTCATGCGATACCCAGCAGAGGTATGCTCTGGAGGAGGAGCAGAGGGAGCACTAGGCTAGGGGTGGTCTAAAGGGGAGAGTGGAGATCAGGGATGGGAATTATGTAATCCAACTACATTTACTTCAGACTTGTACTTCTGCAGTGTCTAGTGACCGCACCAGATGGTGCAGGTATAAAGCATGTTGTCATGGCTGGCTATTGCCTGCACAGTGACAATGACCCTGAAGGACTAGCAGTTTCTTCGTCCTGTCTAATGAAGCTCTAACAAAGAATCACGAAGGTAAGGAGAATCACCAGCAGGTCCCCCCAGATTTGTGCCAGAAGGGCCCTCTCAGCAGTCATTGCCTACGCTGCCATTAACCCTCATGTGGCAAAGGACACACCGAGGCTGGTTCCATGCCCACGCTCACCTGCTTAAGAAGCAAAGCCGAGGGTCGGACCCTCTGTGGATGCTGCATGTGTACCACTGTGAGCAGACACCATGAGATGCTTCAGGAGCCCTCGTCATACAGATGAACCCTGGGTACCAGGTCCTCTCCAGCCCCTCTAATACAGGCTCTTGGTCAGGGGTTCTACTCCCAAATTTGTCCCGAGTACAAGGAAATCTGATAGCTCAGCTCTGATGTTCCCTGGGTTCCAATTTTTAAAAATGCTCATTCTCTGCTCATCATATGTTATTCTAAAATCAGTGTGTAGCCAGACCATCCAAGTGCATTCTTTGAGCAATGGTGTTCATAACAGAGGAGGAAGAGGAGGAGGAGAAGGAAGAGAGGGAGGGGGAGGGGAGGGAGGGGAGGGAGGAAGGAAGGAAGGATGGAGGGAAAGAAGTAGGGAAGGAAGGGAGGAAGGGACACAAAAAATAAACATTAAACCTGTCAGCTCCCTCCTCAAGGCCCCACCTCAGAGTTGCCTGGGTGATGGACCTCGCAAATGTTGGGGTTCTCGCCCTGTCACTTGTTGCTGGGAATCTAAGCATCTTGTCTTTCCCTCCTCCCCCTACCCTTTTTTTTAATCTCAGGAGGGATGTGAGCTAGCAGCTGTCAATCAGACCTAGTTTCATACCTCAGCTCAGCTTCAAGCTGTGGGCCTCTGGGGAACACACATTGCCTCTCTGGGTGCTGCTCTCTCATCTGTAACCGAGAGCAGTGAATGGCTGTTGAAACGAGATGAAATAACTGTGTACAAGTACCCGGTACATTACAGATGTCCCCAAATGCATTAACCTCCTCCCTTGTCTGCTGAGGCCCCATTTGTGGTCACATGACACTGTCAGCTCAGGAACGACAGAGCTGAAATGGAGCTGAGTGACATTTGAATCGGCTCTCTAGGCCCTTCCCTAGCTAATTGCTGCACAGGTAGTCCGTTGACTTGGGAAACGCTGGCCATCAAGAACCACTCCAGGGATGCTTTGGTGACATTTTTAAAGAGGGTGATACAGAATGTTCCCTCTGATGGTGTAATCCTCACCCAGCAGAAAGACAGAAGTGGCTGCACCGTGGGCCAGAGGGACGAGGAGAAGCCTAGCTAGGGAGGGTGGGCTGGCCCCGTCAAAGCAGTGAGAAGGGGAACCACTCGGGGCCCTGCACTCAGGGCCGGCCTTTCAACTCCTGATTCATCCCAGATGATAATCCACACAAACCTGGCTGGGGACAGTCCCCAAAGCTGAGGAGGCAACAGAGAGCTAGACAAGAGATGCCTAGTACCAATGCCCACAGGGGACAAAAAGTAGGTTGTAGGGCTTATGTTTCTGCCAGCCCGCCAGTCTGGGCCCACAGCTGCGCCAGCCCCAAATAACATGCAGGAGACTCTGTATTTGATATAATCCTGTTGGCCAGTTACCATTATTGTTTATGGGCTAGCTCTGCCTTAATTATTAACCCATTTCTACTTATCTAAGTATTTCCACGTGGTCGTCTTATCGGGAGCCGTGCGGCAGGTGTCCTGCTTCTTCCAGGGATACATCTCGACTCCTACTCACTTCCTCTTCCTCCTTGTCTCCTAGCCCCACCTATCTTGCTATCTCATTGGCCACAGGTCTTTATTAACCAGTATGAGAAACATATTTACAGGATAATGTCTCCCATCATCTCCTCTTTTCTGTCTAAAGTAAAAGAAGGGGTTTAACCTTAACATAGCAAAATATACCATACAACAGTTATCAAATAAGAATCACAGTTAACAATATTTAGTCCATTAACATTTTGTAAGACTTAAAGAAAATATCATCTATCCTATCTTTGTGAGTCTAAAGTCCTATATGCCGTAACAGTAGGTGAGTGACATGAAGATGGGGATGAGATGTGATGATTAGGTACAACTACAGTTGGATGCAGAGAGTAGCAGGAGAGCAACCCTCACAGGAAAGGGCAGAGGTGACACAGGCATCTGGGCGATGTGGTCCAGTCTCCGTCTCTGAGGCTGGCTACCCTATAGGACTTCGCTGGCACAGACTCAGCCTGGGACAGTCAGAAGAAAGGGCAGCAAGCAATGGAGCTTCATTTGCCAGAGATCAGGTTCTGGCATCAGGCACAAGCCTGTGGCTGAGGACCGTGTGACTTGAGCTAATGACTTCCCGAATCTGCACCTTAGCTCTCTCTCTTGTGATTCTTATTTTGGTGACGCTTGTTGTGGTGACAGTAAAGGTGCTGGTGGTAGTCATGGTGAAGAGGGTGAGGAAAACGATGGTGGTAATGGTGATCGTGACATTGATGGTATAATAGCAGTGATGGTGATGATGATAGTGAAGATGAAGATGGCTTGGGTAGCAATGGTAGTGATGATGAATGTCTTAGGGTTTTGATTGTTGTAAACAGACAACAATTTTGGTGTCTTACAATTCAGAGATTTAGTCTATTCTCATGATGGGAAACATCATGGCGTTCAGACAGGCCTGGTGCTATTGGAGCTGAGAGTTCTACATCTTCATCCATGGGCAACAGGAAGTGAACCTGTGACATTGGGCGCAGCTTAAGCATAGAAGACCTCAAAGTCCACCCCCACAGTGACACACCTCCTCCAACAAGGCCACACTTCCTAATAGTGCCGCTCCCTTTACGGTCCATTTTCTTTGAAACCACCACAATGAGGATGGTCATGACAGTGATGATGATGAAGATGGTCATGATAGTAGTGCCGACAATGGTGACGGTGAAGACGATAGTGTTGGTGATTGTTTGGGCACCAATGATGGTGATGATGGTGGTCATGATGGTAATGGTGGTGAAAATGATAGTGATGGCAATGGTTTAATTAGCAACGATGGTGATGATGGTTATAGTGAGGATGGTTACGTTGATGATGGTGATGATGTAGATGTTGGTGATGATGTGTGATAATGGTGGTGATGGTGGTCATGGTATAGTGATGGTGCAGATGATGGTGATGATGTGACAAAGATCATGATGATGACAGTGAGGGTGTCACTGGTACTGGTGTTACTGCTGATGAGGAGGGAAAGCCTGGGGTTTGTGTGTGAGGGTGGTGATGTGGTGTTGGGCTTTACCCAACAACACCAAGGGCCTCTTCTTCAGAGTAAATGTAAGTAGAAGGCTGGAAGCTTTGGCTTCACCACCGATCGCCTGTGACCTTGGCCCTAGATGAGCTAGTCACCTAGAGCTGTGATAAAATAATGTGACAGGAGCTACTTAAGGGTGGGGGTGTTACCGCAGGTTTCCCGGCCGGCCTCCCGGTCCCGCCGCCACGTGGGCCCACAGCCGCGCCAGCCCCAAATAACACTCAGAGACTCTATATTTGATATAATCCTGTTGGCCAATTACCATTACTGTTAATGGGCTAGCTCTGTCTTAATTATTAACCCATTTCTACTTATCTAAGTATTTCCACGTGGTCATCTTATCGGGGAGCCGCGCGGTAGGCGTCCTGCTCCTTCCCGGGCTACATCTCGACTCCTACCTACTCACTTCCTCTTCCTCCTTGTCTCCTAGCCCCGCCTATCTTGCTATCTCATTGGCCACAGGGCTTTATTAACCAGTATGAGAAACATATATACAGAATAACATCTCCCATCATGGGGGTGTGTGGCTCGCAGTTCTAGGGTGCAGTTCATCATGGCGGGCATGCCAAGGCAGCGGGAGCTTGAGGCAGCTGTCACGTTGTGTGCACTGTCAGGAAGCAGTGAGTGACGAATGCTGAACCTCAGTTCACTTTCTTTAGTCCATACGCCCTGGGAATAGTCCTGCCCTCAGTCAAGATGGGTCTTTTCATATGAGTTGATGCAGCCAAGATAATTCCCCACCATCATGGCCACAGGCTTGTCTTGCATCTCACTCCGGACTCTGGAGTTGACAGCAGCTCTAACCCTCCACAGCCCCTCACCTCTGTTTCCCGTCTGCACAGTGTGTGAACATGTGATGATGGTGATGGTGGCTAATCCTCACTCCCACCCCATGGACCATCTCAAGGGTTAGATGAGTCAAACACACACAAAGGGGCCAGATGACCATTCACCTGGTAGAGGATTTGTTTGCAAATATGGGGACCTGGGTTTGGTTCTCAGAATCCACTAAAGGAAGGCTCCCAGGCACTGGAGATGCAGAGGCTAGGGGATGGATGGAGTTTTCTATTCTGTGGTTCCGTCAAGTCCATGATCTCTTTATTTGTAAGAGACTCATAAAGCAAGCTGAATAATTCCTGAGGAATAACACCTGAGGCTCTGGCCTCCACATTCTTCTGAGCATATATACACTCACATAGGGCCTGACCGTAATAAATGCTAATTGACTCTAGTGGCCATTAAGAGTGCTATTATTTTCATTGCTGGGTGGCCAAAGCTAGTGATTTTTTTAAAAGAAGCCCAAAGCCTTGGTCAAGGTCAGAATGAGTCTTGGGTCTGGCCGGCAGGATTTCCACCCATCCCATGTCCTGCCTTCTCATCATGAGCTGTCCCGGGTGGGTAGGGTATACAGTATGTACCCAGTAGTGGTGATGATGACAGATGTGAGCAGTGGACCCCAGATTCTCAGACCTGGGAAGTAGGAGGAGGGGTGAGCCATGTCTGTATGTCGGCCACACTGAAGCCACAGACACCAAGCCTTGCACATGAGCCCAGAAACCTCCTTTCCTGCAGCACCGGGGGAGAGAGTGGTTCCTGATGAAGATGTGCGGGCCCACAGGCTACACCGAGAGACCCCCAAGGGATCTGGGGTTCTGTACAGATGCTGTGGGGCTCCCAGATCAAGGCCATTGTCCCACTGCCACTCTTCCTCACCCTGCCTTCCCCTGCCTTTGCCTTTCAGAGAACCAGACTGCAAGCTGCACAAAGCTCTGCCCCTGGGCAGTGAGAATGACCGAGTCTTCAATGACCTGTGGGGGAAGGGCAATGTCCCCGTGGTCCTCAACAACCCATATTCAGAGAAGGAGCAGGTAAGTGCCCTGCCTTCCCATACCTCCTGGCGGGTGGAGGTGAGAGAGGGGAAGAGAGCATGGGATGCCAGAGCCATTGGCACCAAAGCTAAGCCAAGAGGGCTGGGGTGGGAAGACCAGCTTCAAGTCTGGACGTGTCACGTTTGTGAGTGTTCCGGAACTTGGCACTTTTCCGAATTTTACATTCCTGTTACTACCAGGGAGGGGCACTCACGTTCCCTGTTTCAAAGATGTGGAAACTATAAAACTCTAAATACTTTTTATAAATTTCTAAATCTAAAGATATTTATAAAAATGTAAAAAAGAAATCTAAAGCCACCAAATAGCCTCACTAATACCTTTCCCGCCTCTTAGTGACAACTGCAGAGGCTAACAGTATTGGTTGTTTTTTGTGCTTTCTGACATCTCATGTATAAACAGACAAATGACACCTGTGTTATTTTCATAGCTTTGTAGCACATGAAAGCGTATCTGCACGTGGCTTTGCTCTTTCGTGTATTAGCAAGTCTAGGAGATAAGTCCCTGTGAGAAGATAAGGGGGGAGGTCTCAATTAGGATTTCCTTTGCTGTGATAATCAGCATGACCAAAAGCAACGTGGGGGGAGGGGGAGGGGGGAGGGCTTATCTCCCTTTATAGCTTCCAGGTAGTAACTGTTGAGGGAGTCAGGACGGGAACTCACAGGGCAGGGACCTGGAGGCAGGAGCGGATGCGGAGGCCATGGAGGGAGCTGCTCACTGGCGTGCTCCCCATGGCTTGCTCAGCCTGCTTTCTTCTAGAACCCAGGACCAGCAGCCCAGGGCTGGCCCCACCCACCATGGGCTGGGCCTTTCCACGTCAATCACTGATTTAAAAAAACGCCCAACAGGCTCGCCTACAACCCAATCGTTTTGAGGCATTTACTTAATTGAGGGCCCCTCCTCTCTGATGGCTGTAGCTTGTGTCATGTTGGCATAAAAGCAGCCAGCACAGAGGGCCTGGTCCCTTTTCACAACTGTGTAATACTCCACTGCGAGGCTATGCCAGCTCTATTGAATAGGTCCTTCATAATGGACACTTGGTGCTGTGGCCACTCTTTGGCCGTGACAGCGCTGTCCCGTGTGGCCTTGTATAGATACCTCACTTGGTACGTGAGTAGACTTAGGAGGAAAATAAAATTCCTAGAAGTGTTAAAGTTGAGACAAAAGTCGTTTCCATTTACAGCCCAGTGGCTGTACCCATCTTACCAGATAAGTGGCGGGGGGGGGGCTGTTTGCCCACAGCCTCGCCAGCTCCATCTGTTACCGAATATTTCAGTCTTTGCCAATCTGCTGAGATGTGTGCTGACAGCTGAGTCACCATCCCTCCCTTCCATCCCTTTCGAAGACTGCCTCAGCTTGGCGGGAGACCAGCAGCCACTTCTCTCTTGCCCAGGAAGCCGACAGGCCAGGCCAGAGTGGCCCTTGGAAAGAGCCCGTGTCTGTTACCAATCATCCTCACCCCACAGCAGCAGGAGTGGGCTGACTCATGGGCAGTCTGGAAGCGGGGAGCTGTGCCCCCTTTTCTCAGCGCCTACCCACAAATGGAGGCTTTTGGTCCCTCCGAGCCTTCCCACAGGACTTCAGAGGCCAGTGAGCCAGGCCTGAGCCACAGCAGAAGTGGCTGATGGCCACGGAGGAGGAAGGGGGCTTGGGGAATTCCATAACCCCTCTGGCTAACTCTCCCGCAGCCGGTGATACCCAGGAACGTCTGCGGGGTGAATAGCATTAAACTGTCCTCAAAAAATCAAGGCCATATTGGAGTGTGGTGGGCTCAGTGGTTGAACAGGAGGTGCTGTGTCCACCCCAGCAAAACAGAAACAAACAAATCAAGGGCCACATTCTTGTTCGTGGACAAGAAAACGAACAACTATGGTCTTTGTTTTTTGAGACAGGGTTTCTCTGTAGTTTTGAAGCCTGTCCCGGAACTCTCTTTGAAGACCAGGCTGGCCTGGAACTCACAGAGATCCACCTGCCTCGGCCTCCCGAGTGCCCCGCACGACTATGGTCTTTTAAAATTCCTTTATAATTTCTTTTTGATGTAGGACAGGGTGGTCCTGAAAGTGGAACCTGGGGCTTAGCATGCACGTACAAAGCACTGTACCCTGAGCTATATCACCAGGGCTTAGCATGCACGTACAAAGCACCGTACCCTGAGCTATATCACCAGCCCTTGGTTTTTTTTAAAGTGTAGCCCAGGCTGGCCTTGAACTTGTGGATCTCTCCCACTGCTTCCCAACTGTCGGGCTTACAGGTGTGCACCATTACACTGGTTTATCGTCCCTTTGTTTATTAAAAATAAAGCCATGTGTGCTGACAGCTTCCGCAAGACTAAGACAGACAGGAAGTGGCACCTCCAGCCAGACCCAGGCTCGGCCACAGTTTGTCTGGTGCACTGTCTGCTTTCCTAAGAGACTAGTCTAATTTTTTTTTTTTTATTTATTGCCAATGTTCCAGAGTTTTGCACAAGCCTAGTGATGTTTCTTCTTTAAAACACACACTATCTAGCCATATGTGAGCCTATCTTATTAAGGAGTGTCTTAGTCACCGTTCTGTTGCTGTAAAGAGGCACCATCACCAAGGCAACGCTTATGAAAGGGAGTATTTAACTAGGGGCTTGATTACACTTTCAGGGGTTTAGTCCAATTTCATCATGGCGGGGAACATGCGGCACAAAGGCAGACACCAGAACAGTAGCTGAGAGCTACATCCTGACCCAGAGAGAGAGAGAGAGAGAGAGAGAGAGAGAGAGACTCTGGGCTTGGCATGGGCTTCTGAAACCTCAAAGCCCACCTCCAGTGACACACTTCCTCCAACAAGGACACACCTCCTGATCCTTCTAATCCTTTCAAAAGTTCTACTTCCCTGGTAACTATGTATTCAAATAGATGAGCCTGTGGGGACCCTTCTGATTTAAACCACCAGAGAAGAATGGCAGTCTATATAAGACTCTCCACTTAGGGGTAGGGTAGGCCCTGCCACCCAGAGCTGTCACCCTCTCAGCAAGACTGAGACTAAGTGCCCATTGCTTATTAGCACATGGATCCTGTTGGTTTTATTGTTACAATTAGGAAAGGAGATGAAAAGTTTGTATCCCTTTGTTGTTACTGCTGTTGTTTAGTTTTATTGTGGGGTGCCAGGATTACCCACAGCCCCAAACATGCTAGGGCAGGTGCTCTACCCTTGAGCTACATCTCCATTCTTTTGCATTTTTCTACGATTCCTTTCTTATTATCTTAGTCGTGTGTATATGTGTGTGGGTATTGTACACATGAGTTCGGGTGTCTACAGAGTTCAGAAGAAAGTGTCAGATCCCCCCCCCCGAAACTGGAATGACAGGCAGGTATGAGCTTGCCAACATGGGTGTTGGGAATAGAACATGGGTCCTCTGCAAGTGTGTTGCTTACTCTTGGTTTCTGAGCCATCCAGCCCCTTCCCCATCCTTTAAAGTACTTTTTTTTAGATGAAGTCTCGCTAAATTAACCCCTCTGACATTTAGCTCACTGGACGGCCTGAGCAGTGTTTTGAAGTTGCCAGCCTACTTTGCTGGTTTGCCATTGGACTTTGTAATCCCCTGTTGGGGGTAGCCTTCAGGTTTGGCTGAAGGGGAAGTTTGGCATTCTTGACTTTTCTAGAAATAACTGGAAGACCCTGGCAAAGTCTGAGTAAGGGAAGGCTGTGACCACTTTCTTTCATGCTGTTTACGTTGTTTGAAGTGGCAGTTTGCAAAATAATTGCCTTAATCTTGTAGTTGGAGGGGTAGAGCTCAGTACAGAGAACATGGCTGGAGTGGTTTGGGGATGGCCTTCTTAGCCAGTGTGGCAATGGGGGGATGGGGCAGGTGCTGATCACCGAGGGCCCAGTAAGATGACCAAGTTGCTTTATCAGAAAGACTGGTCCAGAGACCAGCAGTGAGGGGCTGGGTCCACTTTACCCCTCACATCAGATACTCAGCACAACCTGTGAGCAAAAACTCCAAACCATTGGCCTAAACAATCTTCCCAGATCCATCGACTGTGAACCCAGGCTCCACATTGCCTTCAGAAGTAGAGCTGGAAGGAACTGGGCATGCTGGTGGCAGCCTGTCACCCCAGCACTCAAGAGGCGGAGGTGGGGGGGTTGCAAGTTCAAGGGTAGCCTGGGCTACATAGTGAGACCTTTCTCAGGAAAGGGGAAACAGGCACTGTGGATATAGCTGATATAATAGGGAGCTTTTATAATAGGGAGCTGATATAATAGGGAGCACTCACTCGGTTCTGTGTCCAATCTCCAAGACAGGGTGATCAAGACATTCCTTGAGACCCATGTTTAGGATACATTTGCCAGCTCCAGAGATAAGGAGGCGGCTCTTGGCTCATCCCATCCCTGCCCCATCCTTGCTTCATGGGAGCAAGTCAACAGAGAACTGGTCTTGTCTGATGTGGATTGTCTCCCACACCCACCTTCCCAGAGGCTGCGCAAAGCTATCTCACTGCTAAAGCGCTAAAGCGCTAAAGCCCGCCGCCTTCTTCCCCAAAGCAGTTTGCTTTTCTCTTTCATACTTTAACCAACAATTTTTCTTTTTTGAGAATTTTAAACAGGAGTGACGTGTTTATATCATTCCTTGCTCTTCTTTTCCCTGCTTGGATTTCCTCTCTCTCCTCGACTCCCATTCAAATTCATGATCTCTTCTTTAGTCATTCTTGCGCGCGCATGTGTGTGTGTGTGTGTGTGTATGTGTGTGTGTGTGTGTAATTACAAACTTCAGTGTTGCTCATACGTACACAAGTTTAGGGCTGACTGGATCACCTGTTGGGGATTGTCCCTGGAGAAAACAGTCTCCCTCTCTTGGCAGCTATGAGTTGTCTGCAGCTCCTCGTGAAGGGGCGGATCCTTGTGAGATTTCCCCCCATCCACATGGGCGTGTCAACTGTGCTGTCACTATGCAGGTGTCGTTAAGGCAGCCATACAGTTGAGGTGTTGTGGGTGTAGCCTCCATGTCATGTCTAGAAGACACAGTCTCACAGGAGATGCCGTGGTCCTCTGGCTCTTAGACTCTTCCCACGCCTCTTTGGTGATGTTCCCTGAGGCTCAGGTGGAGGGGTGTGTTACACATGCGTTGGCTGGGATTGAGCATCCCAGGGTCCCGCGTTCCCTGCATTTGGCCAGCAGTGGCTTTCTGCGATGCTACTTTTCACCTGCTACTTTCGCGAATGTCCTCAGACAGGCAGCATTGTTCGCTGCACAAAGGGACCTCACCGTCTGCTTCCCAAGTCTGGAAGAAACTGGTGACCAGGGATGGGGAGCAACTGTCTGTAGTCCCCTTCCCTGGAACTGGGCAAAGAGGCACAGGTTACTACGGAAGCAAGGAGGATACAGGCTAGACATGAGAAAGAACTTCCTAACCTAGAGCACTCTACTTTTCAAAGAAATAAGAAGGCAATCTCTTGTGCCAGAAAGGAGTGCCGCTGTCCTTGGGGGCTCATGTTTGTTTAAATTTGGAGAGCCTGGCACACTGGTGACAAGCTTAAACCAGTCTTGGAAAGCCGAGCCGTTTGTTTCTATATAGTGGCGATTTCTCTCTCTGGCAGTGTGGGGTATCTGTGAGGAGGACCAGAGAGCCTGTAGTTTCTAGTCTTTGGTGATACCTCGGTGGCCCTCATCTTGCACATCCTCAGCGCAAATCGCATCTGGCCCCAGGATGGAAGGTGGGATCTGCTACTCCCTGTGCTGCCAAAGGCTTCCCCGAAAGCCATGTGCATAGCCCTGCAGTAGAAGCAGAGAAAAGCAAACTCCACCTTCCCTGCTCTCAAGAGCCTCGTGGCCAAGGGCACGCCCACTGCGTGTTTGGTGTTAAACGGGGTGCTGTGGGAACTTGTGTGGCTCATCAGACATCATGACGGGCTTGCCCCGAGAGGTAACGCTGCACCTGAGCTTTGAAGATCAAGTAAGAGTTTGCCCAGCACAAAGTAGATAAAAAGTTTCCTGGTAAAAACAAATGATTATGGCTGACACGCTGTGCGCTGCATTTCTGAGACTCTACTGGATCTCTGCTGCCACCTTCCATGCTCACAGCACCTGAGGCACCACGCTAAGGCCCTTCTGTGATCACCATCATATAGAAAATGTTAGAGCAGATAGTGAGACCTGCTGCTTGCCCCTTCTTCCCTTCCCTCTACTGTGGCAGGATGTCTGGCCCAGGCAGTTTTAGGGAGGAGAGATTATTTTGATTACACAGTTCAGGGGGTACCAATCCACCATGGCAGGAAAGACAGAGGTGGGAGCCATCTTGGCTGCAGCCGTGGCAGGAGGGTGAGGCTGCTTGCTCATATCTTGGCAGATCAGAGAGTAGAGCCAGAACAGGAAGCTCCAGGCTGGAAGTGGCTACTCCTCTGGGGTCTGCCCCTCTCCCCAGCACCCCATCCTGTCTCCAGCCTCCTGCTGGTTGAAGGGATTACATAGTCAATCCAGTGGCATTTCTTGTGACACCCCTCCCTGCCCCTTATCTCACTGGGAGCTGGTATTTCCTCTCCCTGGGGATCCAGAGATTGCTGGCTGCTTTCATGATCTCAGAATCCATTGTAATGAAAGTACCAGCACCTCAAGGCAGGAGGGGACAGGCTCATGCACCCATACTCCCTAGTCTGCTGGGGAGACCTGGGGCCTGCTCTGTTGAATGGTCAAGGGACAGCAGCCCTGTGGGCTTGGGCGGCAGAGGGACAGAGCAGCTTCTAGCCCATGACGAAAGCAGGGGACCTCAGTCAGCCCTGACCCAGGCTTGTTAGTGATGTTAAAATAAAGTACCCACCATGGTAGTTACCACCACCGCTGTGGGATGTGCAGCCATTAGAGCCAAGGGTTTCCTGGCCATAGTAGAGGGGTAGGATGGCCCGGTCCTCACTGGTGATTGCCATCAGATGACTAGTTTGCATAGAGCTGAGACCTCCCCCTCATCACAAGGGCTCATCGCCTCCTGGGTGGCATGAGTTGGGTTAGAGTATGGAATAACGGTGATAACCACAGCGGCTGTGCCTGGTACTTACTGAGCACTGTCAGTGCTGTGCTGAGAACTCTAGGATTACCTCCTTCCATCCCCAGCCCCACCCAGAGTAGCACAGTCTGCACCGTGGATGCCTTGACTCTGTACTCATAGACACACTGGAGAACAGACCAAAATTACTCACGACACTGCATCTACACTAAAGGATGTACACTAGGTCTTTTATTACCCCAGAGCTAAAGCTACTTGGGTAATGTTTCTAGAGATAACTTAAACTACATAGGTGTACCGTGCCTACCCCTGCCAGCAAGGAAGACGCGACTCCGGGAAGATCTTCATGTGGTTTTAATCAGGATCCTTGAACATGCTTCCTCTGACCAGCTGGAGCCCGGGGGACCCCTGCACAGGCTTAAATCCCCTTGCGCTAACCAACCCCAGTGAGCCACGTTGACCCTGCAGATAGGCTACTCTAATTCGGAAGCAGACAGGCTGAACAGACTTAACCAATTAAGGGCTTGTTTATGCCAGAGAGCCTTTACCTGTGGGGAGGTGGAAGGCAGAAGCCAGCACCACTTTAAGGCGTGGCACTTCGCGGCTCTCTACACATAGGAGTGTAGTTTAATGGCCCAGTGGACAGGAGCATTTGCTGAACAAGCATGAGGGCCTGAGTTCAAATCTAGAACCCACATAAAAAGCTAGGCCCGGCCACACATTCCTATGAACCCCAGTACTTGGGGATGGAAACAGGAGGATCTCGAGAGTTTTCTGGTCAGCCAGCCTAAGCAATGTGGTGAGCCTCAGGTTCAGTGTGAGACCCTTCTTCAGGGGACGAGGCAGAGAGTGATTCGGGAAGACACCAATGCCCTGTACCCTGTTCTGGCCTCTGCAGGCACACATGTGACCTGTACACTCACACACACATACACACCACCTCTGTTGTCCTCATATTATAGTTGGGGAAACTGAGGCATGGTGATTTAGTGTCTCAGTGAGGATGGAGAATTTTAGAGATGTCATGTGAACATGGTTCCACAGTCCCACCATCTCAGAGCCCACCCACAGCTCAACAGGGCCCCGAGTGGCATAAGTGGCCAGAAAATAAAGTCACCATTTCTTATAGTAAATAACCCGAAGAATTGAGGAATGGACACTGCACGGTGAAGGCCATGCCACTAGGCTTGCCACAAACATCAAACCTTTCCCTAAAGCCAGGAGCAAGGGCTGGTGAGGCGGCTCAGTGGGTAACGGTACCTGCCACCACACCTGACAGCCTGAGCTTGGCTAATTACTATATCATGCACATGAGTCTGGGATTAAGAAACTACAACTCTCTCTTTTATCAGCATCCTGTCTGTCACTCACATCCAGGACCTGTGTCTCCTGGGGACCAGTCTCTAAGTACATAGCCAGCCCTGTCACCTGTGCCTAGCTGAACAGACACCTGGCCTCTCAGACCCTTTGTTATACCATCTGTCAGTGAGAACTAGTGAGTCGGTAGATAGGCATGGGTTGGGCCCTGCTGGGCACCAAATAGGCATTTACAAGAGATTACTCAAAACACATGAAACTGAGTGTGGCCACATTTAAGAAGGAATTACAGCAGCCGTTGTATTGTGTCATTGAGGTGGGAGCTGTGACATGTACGCACATGACCCCATAGTCCACCCATCTGGCCCAGGGAGAGGCCATTGGTTCTGTTCCGGCTGACATCTCGGGAGGCCAGTGGGCCTTCTTCCCTCTATTGAAACAGTCTGTTTGGTGACCCCTGGTCCTTACAGGTTCTTTAATCAAAGACTGTCGGCAACTCTGGGGAGATGGCTCCAGCAGGAAAATACTTGCTACACAAGCATGAGTTCGATCCAAGTTTAAATCCCCAGCATCCAGGTAAAAAGCCAGGCAACAGTAAACACCTGTAACCTAGTACTCGGGAGTCAGAAACAGGTGAATTCCTAGAGCTCACTGTCTAGCTGGTCTAACCAACCGGCAGGCTCTATGTTCAGTGACAGAGCTATTGAGGGAAACACCCAGTAGGGACTTCTGGCCTCTACATGCATGTGTCCAAATAAATAGGGATATGACACACGTGCACACATGTGCATATGTATGCAAACTAATTTGCACATGCATGCATGAGCACACAGAGCACACATACCCCATATGCACACAAAGACAGCAAGTCCCACTTTCTGGGGGTCAGATCCAGGATGGAGCCAGGAAACGGGGTTTGAATGCCCTAGACCAATGTTTGGGTTCAGCCCTGTGGGAACTTCCACATATTCTACTAACGGTTTGTTTCCATAGCAAGTATGCACAGTGCAGGCTGTCCCGCCTATCGAGGCCATGGCATTTGTTGGGGAACCAGGAACAAGTCTCTGATTGCTGAGTCACTGTGGCTCTCCATCAAAATCCTTTTCCCACAACCCTAGCTCAGGCTGAGCTGGCCACCCTTTCCCCAACTGATAGCTGAGACCCCTTCACCTTCCACAAAGATCCAGACAGTTCTAGAGAGCCCTCCCTTCATTCCTTCTTTTACTTTTGAAAATCTAAAAACATGGGTGTTTAGCAAGTTCACATGCAGGACAAGACCCAGTGGAAACAAGCCACAGGCATTTACAGGATTCGTTATTATAATTAACATCTTGGGCACATAGCCATCCTGGTGTGGCCACAGGGCCAAGTTCAGGGTTGTCTAGGAACATGCAACTTCCCAGCAACTCTCCAAAATGGGGGTCAATGTGAGTTTCCTAGCTTTTGGGGAGTACATATACAGGTGCACATATGTGCAGGTGCATGTGTGTGCAGGTGCACACACGTGAAGGTATGAATTGTAATGCATATATATGTGTGGTTATATAGGTCAGAGGTCAATGCCAGGTGTCATCCTCCACCATTCTCTATTATTTTTTAAAAATTTCATATACGTATATAATACTTTTTGGTCGTATCCATCCTGCATCCCTTCCTCCTGACCCCCCTCACTGTCCCTACCCCAATATACCCTCTGACTTCCTCCCAACTTCATGTCCTTTTGTAGGTTTTGTTTTTTTATAACCCACAAATCCAGTTAGCGCTGACTCGATTTTCTAAGCCTGGGACTCTCACTGAACCTGTTTTGACTGGACCAACTAGCCAGAGTGCCCCAGGGATCGTCTGTCCAAATGCTGGCTTTTTCCATGGCTGCTGGGGATCTGAACTTGGGTTCTCAGGCTTGCACAGCTAGCTCTTCAGAAACTGCATCATTCTAGTTTAAAGGCCTTTTCACCTCGGGGTCTGAGCTGCCTCCCCTCTCTCACACTGAAACGGGTCTACTTCCTGGGTACCTCCTCCCACCTCCATGGACTTGAACATGAAACAATGGTGAGAGGAGAGAGAGTGAGCAGTTGCAGGTGTCCATAGGGTCGCTGCAGGGACCAGATCACTTGGGACACCAGCCTTGTGCGTTCCCCACAGAAAGCATTCCCCAAGACCAAAGCACAGTTGGTTCCATCCTCCAAGCAACAATTTGCCCACAACATGGGTGTTGCATCACCAGAGCCCAAAACTGGGTTAGGCTGGCTCTCCTGAAGAATTAGTCCCCACAGGTTGGAGCAAGCCTTGCCCAAGGTTGCAGGAAGATCACAGTAGGTGGCGTCTAGCCCCTGTGGTGTGATGGCCTGATGCCCAGCTTGGCCCCTGCTTACTGTCCTCATTTCAGGACAAGTCCAGAGGAGGCAGGTTGACAAAGGGCTGTCACAGAGTGGCCATGGCTGGTGCCAACAGGAAAGAAGATGCTGGCTGACTGCACAAACTTGGGATCAGTGGCAGGGCTCGCTCACCCAGTCCTGACAACCTGGTGCTTTGTGTCACAGTTAGGACAGAGAGAGCCCAAAGTCAAGGTGCGGGCAGCCAGAGCCGGTTTCATGATCGTAAGGCTTTCTGTCTGGGTCGGGGAGTGTCTGTCCCTGAGTTCCCCTTTTCTACGTGATGTCAGCCATGTAGCTTCAAGGATTACACCGTGACTATATTCTAACTTGTTACCTTCATAGAGACCCTGTCTTCAGTTGGGAAACTGTTTCAATTTTTTTCCTTGTTACTGTGACAAAATACTCAGCAAAAAGCATCATATGGGAGGAAGGTTGATGACCCTGGCTCACTGTTGGTGGGTGGAGGGGAAAGCGTGGCCTCAGGAGCTGGAGGTAACGGGGTTACATCGTATCCACAGTCAGCAAGCAGAGAGAGATGAATGCTGGGGCTCAGCTCACCTTCCCCTCTGTCCGCAGTTCCAAGACCCCAGGCCATAGGATGGTGACACTCACAGTTGGGGGGTCAGACTTCTCACCTCACTGCACTTAATCTGGAAACTCTCCCACTGACGCACCCAGGAGTCTGTCTCCATGGTGATTCTAGATGCTCTCAAATGCCAGACAAGATTCACCATCACAGTCACATTCAAAGGTACTGAGCACTGAGACGTGGATGTAAAGGTTTGAGGGACACAACTACAGGGAACACGCAGGTCCTTGGCCCCTGCTGACATCTTCCTTCCTCACACACTTCCTCCCTTCAGCTCCCACATTCTCCCCCACGCCTGTTGCTGACTGCTAGTGTGTCATCAAGTTTTCAGACTGTCTACAACCCTGACAGAAAGCCGCCAAGCTGACTTCTCACACCCCAGACTCTCAGTTGCTGACCTTGTACACCAGACTCAGCCAGGTTCCCGTCTTCCCGCCCCACTTCGAGAAGATTTACCATCCAGCTCTGCCACCCCCACCACCACATAGTTGAGAAAGCATCTTCAAGACTCTCAGCTCCCCTCCCTCCCTCCCTCCCTCCCTCCCTCCCTCCCTCCCTCCCTCCCTCCCTCCCACAGTCCTTGAAATCCTTAGCATTCCAGTTTCACAGCGGTGAGAAAGCAATATTTATTCCATAGAGATTGAACTTCAGGTTTTTCAGGAATATTCAGCCCCATCTTAGCTCCCTGTCGGTGAGAAATCACAAGAAGAAACACATAGCACCCTACCATGAGCTTTACGACTGAGCTGGGACACCCCATGGGTTAGGTGTCATAGTGAATTTTCTTCTCATGATATTTTCACTTTACAATGGGTCTGTCAGGGTGTGACCCCATAAAAAATCTAGGTACCTCTATTACTAGCCCCTGGCTCCTATCAGACCACTTACTCAAGCCAAGCATCTTCATGACTCTGTGCTCCATAAATCAAGACCTGACCAGAGTCCTTGACTGTGCATTTAGGCCACTGCATGGTTTCAAAGATGCTAAGAGCAGACATGGCGCGTTTAACTTGGACTTGTAACTTACACTTGGAGAAATGGAGAAGGGTGGACCCCTGTGGCTCGCAGGCTGGCTAGTCCATGCTGCTAGTGGGCTCCTGGCCAGTAGAAGACCCTGTTTCAAAATAAGGTGGACAGAGCCTGAGATAACACCCAAGGTTGAGCACTGACCTCTACAGAGAGGGAGGGGCACAGAAACCCACCTTCAGTCTTGCCAAGTGCTGTGAAGGTGTCTAACATGTGGTAAGAGTCAGTAGAAAGCAGGGCACACAGGGCTGTTTCCTAGAAAATTCTGGAAAGATCTCCAACCCAATAGCATTTGAGTTAAATAAGCCAGTGGCAAAATTGGAGACATCCTTGACTTTGGGGACTCTGTCATAATCGCAACACGCTGATACTACAGGGTACAAGAAGCCATGAACGGGCCAGGCCTGACAGCAGAGGCCCCTGACTACAGCTACTCCGGAGGCTGAGACAGGAGAATGACAAGTTCAGGTCAGCCTGGGCTACACAGTTGAGTGTAAACCTGTCTGGAAAACTTAACAGAACTGCCTCAAAGGCTGGAGACGTAGCTCAGTGGGGAAACTCACCTAAGTGTGTATGAAGGCCTGGGTTCAGTCCCAGGCAACAGGGGACCAGTGAGAAACTTACCACTAAAAATTGAGGTTCATATAACATTCATGACACATAGAAACACTGTTTTTGATTGGGTTTTCATGTTGAGCCATGTAAAAATGGGAAAATATGCTCTACAGAGACACACAGGCAGGCACTGACTGAGCCCACAGGCTACAGAGCCCAGACCCTTGCCTCAAGACAGTCAGTGAGCCATACCCAATCCCCAGTTACAGAGTGAGGATTGTCACCTGTTTGGGGGTCCTCGGCCTTCTTGGAGCCTGAGTGCCCAGGTCTTCCTCTCAAGCTTCTACAAACCCCTTGGCAGAGTGAGTTCAGGAAATCTTCACAATGTCTGTGGCTGCCCTGTCCCTTCTCATATTTTAGAAGGCCTCCAAGTAGAGCAGGCGTCCCCCCACCTGGAAGCTTCCATCATCCCACAGCAGACACAGAGCCAAGAAAGGCCGAGTATGGCCACCACCTCAGTCCACACATGCCTACCCCAGCCTCACGGCCCGAGCACGCTAATCTGCATTTCAAGAGGAGACCTTGGTTCCCACACAGAAAAGCCATTTGTGTTCTGTACGAGGGGCCCCTGTCTGCTACACTCCTGTCCTCATTTACCCCCTCCCGGGTCATCCAGTGTCACTGATGGCTAATTAAAACATCAAAGCCAAGTACAGAGCCCAGCAAGGCATCTGGTGTGCCACCAGCTCGCCCATTGGTCTGTTACTTTGTTTCTCTGCTGCCTGGTGCTGAGGGCTAGGAGAACCCATGGACCAGCCACACCCTACAGCTTGGCTTCATTCCCTGCCACCCTCCGAACCTCTTCCCTCCCATCCGGATGGGAGGACCATGTCCATGGCTGGCTCTGGGGTCCCTGCTGTCACTCAAGTCTCCAGGCCACCAATGCAAGCAACCCAGAATGACACTAGATTGGTTGAATGACACCCATTGCTGAGGAAGGAAAGCAGTGAGGATCTTCAGAGACTCGGGCTGTCCTCCTGCCTCAGCCCCTCCAAGCTCGTGCCACGGGCTTGATCTTTAACCTCCCCATCCCTATTCTCCCCCTCACATCCATACGCCTGGGTTTTTCACATGGGTTCCAGGCCGGTGTACTTGGTAAAGTGAGTCCTTTGTCAACCAAGCCAGCACCCCAGCCAACCTGGTCCTTTGAACTTAGCGAGCCCGTCCTGTCCACAGGCGCTTGCACTCATCTCTCTCTCTCCACGCAAGGCCCACCCCTCCCTTCCTTTGCAACAGTATCATTTTGCTTCTGTTTAGTCTCTCCTGTTTCGCAAGGCTGAGGTAGCCCATGTCTGTTCGCTGAGTATGTTTAGCCGGGAGTTAAGATGAGACGTGGCTGTGAGAACCTGTGGAACTTGCCTATGTGCGAGTCACACCACTCAGAATTCTTCCCTCCCCCGGCTTGCCTCTCACATGGGCGTCCCCACCAAGCAAATGACCTGGTTTCTACACCTCTCAGGGCCGTAACTATTCAGCCGCTGTTAGTTTCCCCTCCGTCGTTTATTCATTCAACTAACAGTCACTGGGTCTCTATGAGGTATTCTAGATATCAGAATGTATAGTCTAGTCTAGATATTATTGAGTTTGTGGCAGACACTGGATCGATCATCTATGATCTCCTGCCTCCTACCCCAGGATTGAACCCACAGCATTTTTCCACGCTGTGGTGTGTCTTTTACATAGTAGAGCTGTTGGTTTCTGGCAGCCTCACACCTGACACCCTGGGAAAGCTGGGGCCTTCTCTCTGTGAGTGACCTAAAAAGAGCAAAGCTTGCAAGTCTCAGATAAGATTAGACACATGGCCCTCCCAAGCCCTATCTCATGGATCGCTCCCATTCTCTACAGCCCCCTGCCTCGGGGAAACAGTCCCCTACCAAGAACGGCAGCCCTTCCAGGTGCCCCCGGTTCCTCAAGGTCAAGAACTGGGAGACAGATGTGGTCCTCACTGACACACTGCACCTTAAGAGTACATTGGTGAGTGTTGGGACTGACACCTCACAAGAGGTGAGGGGAAGGGACATCTGTGTGTGTGTGGGGGGGGGGAATCCTGTGCCTGACAATGGGATCAACACTACAGGCAGCCTATTCCCATGAGAGACCAGAATCCGCACCCACGCTGTGACAGCCAGAAGGTCTGGTCTGCAGCCATTGCCTCTCACCTTCCTGGATGCCCCACTGATGGGTTTTTATGTGTGAGCGTCTTGCTTCCAGCAGAATTGAAGGGTCCTCACACAGCCTTTGCCTCCTACAGTGTAATCACGGATGGGGTATCGAACCAACCCTTCCTTCATTTCACACTGTGGCCTCTCTATCAACACTCCAACCCATTGCCTGCCATTTTTGTTTTGTTTTTAAAATGATCCTCTGAAAGGAGTGTTGTATCTGTCAGCTAGTGCAACGTAACAAGCAGGCCTTCAACTCAGTGGCTGGAAACAACTGTCATGTGTTGCTTTTTTTTTAAGTCCACGGTCTAGCCAGGTGGCTCTGAAGACCTGACCAAGAAGTGGTTAAATTTGATGGGGTCTATCTCATGGGCCTTCAATCACCCGAGAGGCCAGCTCAGGCCAGGCAGGATGGCCCTGGCAGAGGTGATTCTGTCCCATGTGGGCTCTCCTCCTCCAGCAAGCAAGCTTGTGCTTATCCTCAGGGCTGCAGAAGAGTGCAAGATCTCTTTATTTCCCATTGCCACACAAGGCTCTTGAGACCTAGGCTTGGCCATGACCCGGGATCTCTCCTACCAGGGTCCAAAGCAAGCAGGCAGGACCCAAGGGGTGAGGAGCCAACTGCATCTCAGGAGAGGCTATAGAATCTCACCACAGGAATGAGTGAGCACAGAAGGGAGAGCTATGGCTGCCTTCAATAGCATCCGACTATAGGGTGTGTTAGGAGCCGGGGTGGCGTTCAATCGAAGTGCTTGCCTAACATGCACAAAGCCCTGGGTCTAAGCACCAGCGCACAAGTGGTGTGATGCACACACGTGGCTGTAATCTCTATACTCAGCTGGAGGCAGCAGAGTCAGAAATCCAAAGGGCATTTAGGCCTTGGCCATATAGGCTGGCCTGGGCTAGCCCCCATCACAGTAATAATAATAATATTGATGATAGCAATGATCTGGTGATGATGAAAAATGACAATGTCACTATTTGTTCTCTTTGATCAACACAGAATAAAAAAAGTTTTTCTGGAAATGGGTGTAATGGCACACACCTGTACTTTTAGCACTTGAGAGGTGAAGGCAGAAAAGTCAAGAACTTACGGCCAACCTTGGGTACATAGTGAGTTTAAGGCCAGCCTGGGTTATATGAGACACTGTCTCATATATTAAATAGATATTATATTAAATAGATAGATAGATGGATAGCTAGATAGATAGATGGGTAGATAGATGAGAGAGATAGAGATAGATAGATAGATAGATAGATGATAGATAATGGAGAGATGATAGATATAGATAGGTAGATGGACAGATGAGAGGTAGATGATAGATAGATAATAGTGAGGAAGATGATCAATGATAAATAGATGAGTAGATAGTAGATACATAATAGAGTTAATAACTGATGGATGATAGAGGGTAGGTAGACAGACAGGTATATAAGTAGATGATTGGTAATTGATAGTAGGTAATAAGTAAATGGTAGATGATTGGCATATGATAAATTATTTATAGATTTGGTAGAAAATAAAAAATAGGCAATTGATTGGTAGATCATAGATTAATAGATGATAGATGAATATGTAGGTAATATATAGATCATAGATCATAGATAATATATAGATGATAGATATGTAGTATGTAGATGACAGATGATAGATTGGTAGAGGATAGATAGATGATTGATAGATTGATGATAGATAATTTATAGATGATAGGTAGATAGATAGATAATACATAGATGATAGATAATCTATAGATGGTAGGTTATCTATAGAGGATAGGTAATATATAGATATGTTGACATATAATACATAGATGATAGATAATATATATGTTGATAGGTGATAATTAGTAGATGATAGATAATCAATAGATGATAGATAACTTATAGATGATAGATAGATAATATATAGATGATAGGTAATAGGTAATAGATGGATAGATGATTGACAGAGAGAGGATACAGGTAGAGATGTCATAGGCAGACAGACACAAGTTTGCACCAGTGGTTGTGTGTCCCCATGACAGAGCCCCTTCCCTAACTGACTAGTGCAAACACCCTGGAAAGCTTAAAACACAGCCGCCACTCCTCCGGGGCTGAATCAATCATGTCCAGCAATGATTTGACGCTGGCTTGGGAAATCCCTTTGGAATAGAAGGCCTAGTCAGCCTGAGACTGAGCCCGGGCTCCCGGTCCTCTGTCATGACACCTGCCAATCATGATGGCCAGAAGCCAGACACTCATTCATCTCCCTCCTACCCCCAGGAAACCGGGTGTACAGAGCACATCTGCATGGGCTCTATCATGCTGCCATCCCAACACTCTCGGAAGCCAGAAGATGTCCGCACCAAGGACGAGCTCTTCCCACTAGCCAAAGAGTTTCTCGACCAATACTACTCATCCATCAAAAGGCAAGTACAGGGCCCTGGGCGGTTGGGCCGGTGGGGAAAATTCTCAGCATGTAAATGTGAGGACATGACTTCAGATGCCTAGAACTCTTGTGAAAACAGCATATTTGGTACATGTCCGCAATTCTAGTGCTGGGGGAGTAGAGACAGATGGGTCCCTGGAGCTCAGTGAACCACCAACCTTGAAAAATCGATGAGCTCCATGAGGCCCTGCCTCAAAGAATAAGAAAGAGAGACTGAAGGAGACCCTCACTGTTCCGCATTCATAAAGGCTCCTTCACCCGTTAGTAGCACAGAGCTTCAAGCTTTTTACATGTACACACACACACACACACACACACACACACACACACGCATGCACACTCAAATGCACACACACATACACATGTGCATACACACACAGACACATGCATGCATGCACACACATATGTATATACACACATACAAGCATACACATGCATGCACTACACATGCACACACACATATACACTCACACAGACACACACACTCACACACAGACACACACACACACACACACACACACATAGAACACTTCAAGCCATCACACTGCGGCCCCTTCCCTGCCCCCTCCCTTAGGTTTGGCTCCAAGGCCCACATGGACAGGCTGGAGGAGGTGAACAGGGAAATCGAAAGCACCAGCACCTACCAGCTCAAGGATACTGAGCTCATCTATGGTGCCAAGCATGCCTGGCGGAACGCCTCTCGATGTGTGGGCAGGATCCAGTGGTCCAAGCTGCAGGTAGGTGGTGACAGGCAGGCCCTCTGGGAGGGAACAAGCCAAGGGGGCAGGTGGAGCTTCAAAAGAGAAGCAGTGTGGCAGCGATCTATCAGAACCCTGCTCTTCATTGAGTGAAATTGCCATGCCTCCCGGTAGGATTCAGGCTGCCCTGTTTGCCAAAGACCCCACCACTCCCTTTTGCTGTCCCTATTGCCGAAGACCCCTCTCTTTCTTTTGTACCTGCCTGAAGGTGTTCATTCTGTGTGCCTGGCTTGAGTCTGCCTGGGGAGTAATTTAGTGATACAGGTGGATTGGTTTGTGGGATGGAGACCTTCTGTTGGATGGACTGTGTTAGCATGTATTACGCATACTGACGGTTTCATACGGCATTTTACCTCATAACGTACTTTGGTCATGCTCACTCCCTGCTCCCTTCTCTCGTCACCTTCCCGCTCCCAGCTGTCCTCTCCTACTCCTGTGACCCACATTTTATTTCTATGTTCTGTGACCCACTGATTTGATTTGGGCTTCTGGCACGAGCTGGGGTGTGGGGTTACTCACTGGAGCATGGTCAACTTCCCAGTACCGCGTCACCTGAATAAGTGAGAAGCCATCAACTGCCAGTAGCTCCTGGGGACAGACTCGTGAGCCCCCACCTCCACCTTCTCTTCTACATTACTTGATCTTTTTTTTTTTTTTGGCTTGTTTTTTAAATGCCTGCTGATCCCACAGAAAATATAACCATCCTGTAAGAGCTCACTGCTTTCTTCACCACCCCACTCTCCTACTGATTTCCCCTCCGTGCACACTTCTGGGATATTTATTAGCATAGAAAAAAAACCCAAAAAGCAATACAAAACTATACAGCCTGGACCTCAAGAATGGGGGAGGGGAGGCTATCTAAGAGGAGGGCGCAGCTGCAGTGAGTTCAGGGTCCCCTGGAAAGAAAGTCTGCCCTGGGGCTGCCAGGGAGGGAGGAGGCAGCCAGCAACCCCACCATGACCTTTTTGCAGGTGTTTGATGCCAGAGACTGTACCACAGCCCACGGCATGTTCAACTACATCTGCAACCACGTCAAGTATGCCACCAACAAAGGGAACCTCAGGTGAGTTTTCCTGCTGGTTGGGGCATGGTGGGTCATGTCCCTGCAGCAAGGAGTCCTAGTTCTGGACTGACTCAGCTGCCAGGGGAAAAGTCTGTCCCCTCCTGGGGTTGGGGGTGACCCAGATGGCAGAAATAGCCTGGCGTTCTTATCCCCTACCCCTCCTCTGCTGGAAAGAACAACAGAAACCCCCAAGAGTAACAGTAAACTGTTGTTCCCTGTCACCCACAGAGAGGACAGGAAACCAGTAAGGATTCCTAGAAAGAAAAAAGCAAATAAATAAACAAACTCCCATTTCCAAGTAGAGCTGCTCTCACAGTAGCCCACCCTGCTGCCTGTAGCTGTCCCTCATTCTACGGGACACTGTACCTTCCAGTTCTGCCCCATCTAGCCCTGCCTTGGACTCCCGAACAAAGAATACAGCCTACAGGAACCAACTGAGCCAGGGAGGTACCTTGTCTGTGATTTCCACCCTGGCCTCAGCTGCTCCCTCACAGATGCGGGCCCAGCCACACACAGCTGGCTGCACTTGTCAATCCTGCTGGTGACATCTGTTCCCAGCTGCTGAGAATCAGTCCTGCCTCAGAAACACCCGAGGCTATTTCAGGGATATTCCCACAAACTCCCACCCTGGGCTGCCCTGAGCTCATACAGAGGGGGCTTGTGTACCTCAGGCGTGGATTTCCTTGCCGCCTAAGCCACCAGTCAAGAAAGAAATAATTTATATGTGAGGAATTCATACCTAGGACTCTTCCCTAAGTAACATCACCCTGAGAAAACATCAAAGAACTTTCCAGCAAGTGGCTAGAGAGGATTGCTCAGTTGGTGAGGTGTCCATGCTTCACCATCATGGAGTCTGAGTTCGAATCCAGAGCCCATGTCTTTAAAAGCAGGGTGTTGTAGTACACGCTTGCAATCCCAGTGCTGGGGAAATGTTCAATGAGAGGGACTTCACTGAGAGCTAATTAAAATAAGCACTTAGGATTGTTTTCTTAAGATTTAAATCCCGGTCTAAAAACTGTACGACAGATAAGGAGGATGTATAGCAGGAGCAGAAATGGTTTGTGCCTGAGTGAGTGACTCCACGGCTCGGGCCTTCGGGCCCTGGGGTAACTCCAGAGCAGCAGTCGAGGAGGCTTGGCCACGCTTCCCGCCACCTCCGTTCGCTCATGGAAAGTGAGTGTCACACCCCACTCATGACGTGTGGCTCTGCTGTTTATAAACAGGCTTCTTAAATATATACGTGCATACAAACAGGCTCTGGCTGGTGGCCACCTGTAGACATAGCCATGTGTCCTCATGCCAGAGGGAGGGCCGCTTGCTTGCTTTTCTCCCGTGTGTTGCGGAGATCTTCAGGGACAGGTCCATGAATTGCGGCAGCCCAGTCTCTATCCTCATCTTCCCGCATCAGTGGCATCATGGCCTGCAGTAGCAGATGCCGCATTCCCTTGCTGGGAGAGTAAGACCTACGAAATGTGCTCAGAAACAGGGTCCAGCCGACTCCATCTCAGATGCTGTTTATGGAATAGACTCTTGGATGTGGGCCCGTGACAGCAGAGGGATTTCAGGCAAAGGGTAGAACATGACACTCAGACAGGACAGCATATGCCCTGTGGTGTGTGGTGGTACCTACCGCTCATTCCAGCCCTCGGGAGGCTGAGGCAGGAGGATGACAACTTCAAGGATGTGTGTTTCCCGCCCTCCACCTCGCACAGGCTGTGGGTTTTGTTGTAGGGGCTGGTAACTCAACTCCTTCCCACAGCTAGGGACCTGAACGTCTGATCCCAAAGCTTTGTCACTGTATCCTCCAAGGGAAAACTCCCATCCTGGTGACTGTGTCCTTTCCCCTCTCCCGAGGTCGGCCATCACTATATTCCCTCAGAGGACTGACGGCAAGCATGACTTCCGAGTGTGGAACTCACAACTCATCCGCTATGCCGGCTACAAGCAGCCAGATGGCTCTACTTTGGGGGACCCCGCGAATGTGCAATTTACAGAGGTGAGCGTAGATGCACCGAGCCCATCCCTGGATGGACTCTCCCCTGCTTCACCACTTTAACCTTTTTATCCTGGAGAGGCCAGCCAGCAAGGAACGCAGGACCCATTCCTCAGACCTGCTCTTGTACATGACCTCCCTCGACCTCATTCCTCTGGTGCCATTGCAGGCATCCGGCCATTTTATGGGCACAGCCCTCCCCCAGAAGCTTCTGTCAGAGTTGAATAGACTGAGTCTGGTCAATTCCCAGGAACTTGTCCTGAACTATTGAGTGAATGATGAATGTCTACGACCCTAGGGAAGGTCTCCCAGTCTCCCACAGAAAGAAATGCTGTCCATAGAAGACACATCCCTGGCCACCTTTCCTGAACTGACATACATGGCTTCTTCATGTGTTGATCAATAGTTTGAGCCAGATGTGGCGGCCTGCGCCTTTAATCCCATCATTTGGGAGGCAGAGGCAGAGGCTCTCTGTGAGTTTGAGGCCAGCCTGGTCTCCATGAATTCCAGGACAGCCAGGGTAACACTGAGAAACGCTGTCTTGAAAACTAAAAAAGTTTGAGTTGTCAATCCTTCCCACAGTGGGCTGGACTCTCGCAGGCTCCTGTATACCACAGTGCTGGGGACCAAAACTGGCAAAAGCTTCCAAGAGAACAAAACCTGCCTGAATCCCTTCCCAGGGTCCCTTCCCTGTGGACTTAGTGACACCCGGTTCAGAGAATAGACACTATCCAATCGACTGTGCCCACTGGGATACACAGCAGACAGATGCCAACGCCCAGGTCCCCCTTTACTCAACCCATACACGCCCTGCTTTTCTCCCCACCCCTGTGTGCTGGCTTCATATGCATACGGCTTTTCTCATTGAAATGTGATCGTCCTGAGAACCGGCTGTAACCAGGGCAACCAGGAGCCGCACCTGTGTACTCAGAGCCTGGGCCAGCCTCCCCAGACTCTGTTCCACTTGGCTGAGTGCTAACTGCTAAGCATGTACTTGGCTGACCTTGGCTCCTGCTTAGCTGAACATGACTGTGTGCCCCAATCTTCTTCCTTATCTGTGTCCAGTACAGTCCCTGACCAGGATGCACGCGTTTCCACGCACACCACACACAGAAACATCCCAAATCTGGCCACATTGTTATATGGTCCTGATGGTGACCATTCATGCGTGTGGCTATAAGTGTGCTGGCCACAACCAAGATGACCACAGAAGAAACAAACAAACAGGGAAATGGCTCATAAATAGTAGAATATATTTTGAAATTATAGTTGTAGGGTAGAGCAAATTAGCATATGGATAGATGAGGAAACTTTGTGGTATATTTAATTTTACTACTAAATATCATATTTAATTATACTCACTTCAACAATGTTGTCATTCCTATGCATCATGGCGGCATACACCTGTACTTCCAGCGCTCTGGAGGCTAAAGTGGAATGGGTGTGAGTTTGAGGACAGCATAGTGAGACTCTGCCTCAAAACAAAAACCACGGCTCCAGGTGGATGGCTTGCTGCACAGGCTTGAGGGTCTGCACTGGGATCCCCAGCGCCCACATAAAAAAGCTGGACACAACATAAGCCTGTAGTACCAGCACAGAGGAGCTGGAGGCAGGAGGATCCTGCTGGGCAGCTGCTGAAATGGCTGCTCCTGGTGTATTCAGAGACCATGTCTCAAAACCTGTGGTAGAGGCCAGCATGGCAGTACAGACCTATCCCAGCACTCTGGAGCCAGAGGCAGACGGATCTCTGGGTTCGAGGCTAACCTGGTCTACACAGTGAGTTCCAGGACAGTCAGGGCTACATAGTGAGTGAGACCCTCAAGGCTGGAGAGGGGGGCTCTATGGTTAACAGTGCTGGTGGCTTCTCCCATAGGACCCAGGTTCTATTCTCAGCACCCACATGGTGACTCACAACTGTCTATAACCCCAACTGGAGGAAATCTAATGCCCTTTTCTGGCCCCCACACGCACCAGGGATGTACCTGTAACACAGACACACATCCAAGCAGAGCACCCACACATATAAAATAATAATAATGGTTTTCTTAAAAAAGACCCTCTCGATAAAATGAGGTTGGCAGCCTACACACATGAACACCTATGTAATATACGCACACCACAGAAAGGGAACTTAAAATTCAAATAATAAAAATGCATACGATTAGTAAATTAATATTGATATTTAGTGTACTTTATTATATTCTATAAACATAGATTTAATAGATTTAGAAAATGAACAGGTGTTTAATTTTAGTGTCAAATGTCTGATTAAAATCTTAATTCATTATTAATGAATTATTATTCGCATGCGGTACATTGCTGGATCTAAAATTCACAGCTTAAAATGACTATGCTAATGACATGAGCGTCGTTTCTTGGCTTTTTCTTTTTAATGAGGCTTCCAGAACACTTTAACTCCTGTGTCTCGCTGTGCTTGTGGACAGCTGTGCAGTGTCTTCTATAGAAGGCACAGCATTGGACATTTCTTGTATATCTGCTGCACTTAACACCACACATAAAAGCTAGCCCGTGGGGGGTGCCACAGTCAGTCAGAACCAGCCCTCATCCCCTTGGTATACCCCGCTGGCACAGGAGGCCCTTTCTGGAGAGAGCTGGCCTGTGTCCCCTGGAGAAGCTGCCCGGGTTCTATGCTGAGGTCAGACAGAGCTTGTTAAGGAGGCTTTTATTGTTTTAATCACCTCTCAAAACTGAGAGGACCCAGAGAGCTTGTGTGAGGACCGCTGCCTGACCCAGCCCCTGTGCCTACTGTCTGGAGGGGCAGGGGCAGAGAAGTGACAGAGGGACTCTGTTTGTAGATCTGCATACAGCAGGGCTGGAAAGCACCAAGAGGCCGCTTCGACGTCCTGCCGCTCCTGCTCCAGGCCAACGGCAATGACCCTGAGCTCTTCCAGATCCCCCCAGAGCTGGTGCTGGAGGTGCCCATCAGACACCCCAAGTAAGAGGAACTACCCTGGGGTTTCCTGATGACCTCCTCTGTCCACATCCTACCCCACCCACCCCAGGGTCTCCCTCGCTCCAACAGACAGCAGGAGGGTCCTGGATCCCATGCTGGCTGCCAGGCTGGGACACAGCATCCCTCAGAACCAGCCTGCGCTATCAGATGCACATACTCCTAAGCAACCCCATGACCTGCCCTTTGTCCAGCCCTTGGGGGTCACAGGGGTAGACACACCTCCTGTCTTGCTATGGACACAGGTATTCAGCGGAAGAAGCTGTATGCAGTGACTGATCCTGGGTGAACCAAGCTCAGAGAAGCAGGTGGCATGGGCACTTTGATAGTAAAGGACGTGCCGGGTGGTGGTGGCGCTCGCCTTTACTCCCAGCACTAGGGAGGCAGAAGCAGGCGGATCCCTGTGAGTTCAGGGCCAGCCTGGTCTACAAGAGCTAGTTCCATGACAGGCTCCGAAGCCACACAGAGAAACCCTGTCTTGAAACAAACAGAGAGAGTAAAGGAAGTGTGAGGTTGGTGAGATAGCTCAGCCGGTAAGGGAGCCTGCTACGGAGAACTGGCTTGTTGGGTGTCCCACTCAGCGGAAGACAGAACTGACTCCTGTCACCTAGCCTCTAGACCATGCGTGTGCACGCACACACAAATAAATAAATGCAGTTATAAAAATGAAGGAAGGAAAGCCATCATGAGGTGCCAGACTGGGGCCAAACCCAAGGGAAGCTGCGAAGAAACGTTAAGTAATGTTCGAAACAGATCTTAAGAATCGAGTTCATTATTTTTAATCTGTGGTGAACTGTGTCTCCACTTCTAAAATAAAACCAGGATTCAGCGCAGACCTGATGTGAGGGTGTGATGATAGGTGAGTCACACAAGAGGGAGCCTGTCTATTAAAAAAAAAAAGGAAGTGTGGATTCATTTAAAATATCCCATATACAAATAACAGTGCCGATCCTGCTGGCTAAGCCTCCATGGGACCTGCCATGTGACATCTGGCACTGGCACCCCACCTGCCTTGCCTGAGTCTTCTGTGGACAGAAACACCTGCCCCGGGGTCCCTGATACCTCAGAGCACACCAGAGGCCTAGGTGCACTTGGCTTACGTTCATTTCTGGGCCTGTTCGAGCCAGACATGGCACTAGCTTAGGGGCCCACTGTGTCCCTGCCTCTGAGCTTTGTGTCAAAGAGGGGGAAACCACAGGAAAGCAACTACTAAAACACTCAGTTCCTAAAAGGAACAGCAAAGGGAAACCGTGAGGTCACCTGTGCCCAGCTGGGCGTTGGGGAGGTTTCCCAGAGCAAGAAACATTAAGCTTGGAATCAAGTACAAGCTTAAAGGTGAAGGCACGGGAAACAGGAGTTCGGGGAGACAGAGCTACCAATAATCAGGTTTTGTGCGTGGTCCCCGCGGGTACTGGGCCTGAGGAGGATGCACCCGTGTGCCCAGGAGACCCCGCTGAGTGGGGGCCGTCTGCTCTCTGCAGGTTTGACTGGTTTAAAGACCTGGGACTCAAATGGTATGGCCTCCCTGCTGTGTCCAACATGCTGCTGGAGATTGGGGGCCTGGAGTTCAGCGCCTGTCCCTTCAGTGGCTGGTACATGGGCACCGAGATCGGTGTCCGTGACTACTGTGACAACTCTCGATACAACATCCTGGAGGTGAGGTCCCTTGAAGAGGGAGCGATGCACGCTGCTCAGCAGCTTTGGGGCTGGGAGATTGGGCAGGGGTGAGACCGAACTGCAATCCTGATGACTCTTCTAGAAATGCTACAGGCACCTATGTCGTTCCTAGCCGTGGTTGAAGTAGCAAATGGCACAGCCACCACCACCTTGGTGAACAGCTGTGCAAGTTCCTTGTACACACAGCCCTTCCTTGACACGTCCACAGAGGAGTCCCTGGACCCTTTCAGTGTAGCGTGTACGTTTTCTGCCAGCCCGCCCGCAGGTCTGGTCCCACAGTCGCGCCAGCCCCAAATAACACGCAGAGACTCTGCATTTGATACAATGCTGTTGGCCAGTTACTATTATTGTTTATCGGCTAGCTCTGTCTTATTAACCCATTTCTACTATTCTAAGTATTTCCACGTGGCCATCTTTTCCGAGCGCGGCGAGCCGGCATCTTGCTTTCTCCGCGCTCTACATGCTGACTCCTCCTTCCTACTTCCTCTTTCCTCCTTGTCTCCTGGCCCCGCCTATCTTGCTTTCCCATTGGCCCAACAGTGCTTTATTCATTAACCAGTATGAGAAACATATTTACAGAATAGCATCTCCCATCATTTCAGCTATGAATATCTGCAGATGGGCAGGGAGATAACACAGTTGGTGGCATGCTTCCCACCTGAACCATGAGAACCTGAGTTCAATCACCAGAACTCACATTTCAAAATCCAGGCTTGGCAGCAAAGCCAGGGGAATTAGCAGGTGCCTGCAATAACCCCAAACCCAGGGGAGGGAAACAGGCAGGTCTCTGGGACTCTCTGGCCAGATAGCCTAGAGCATGGTAAGTTCCAGGCGGCTGTGAAAGCCTGCCTCAGAAGACAAGACAGGTGGCCCCTGAAGAACAACACAGGCACCTGAGGATGCTCTTTGGCCTCTAGGTGAATATATACGCATGGGCACCCACACACATGTATGCACATATATACACCCATGCGTGCACACACACATGCACACACACACACACACACACACACACACACACACACACACACACACACACACACCCCAGATGCTTGAGTCCCATACATAAAATGCTGTGGAATTTGCACTGAGCCTTCTATGTATTTGAACCTTCTACAGCTGACATATGATTCTAGACGCAGGATAGGTGCTGTATAAATGGCTGTCACTCTACAGTTCAAGGAACAGTGACAGTTGAAATGGTTTCATACACTTTGTATAGATGTAGTTCTTTTGGTTATTTTGGTCCAGGGTATTCTGACCAGAAGAGCAGTGATTGGTGTAGAGGGCTGGGTGTATGTGTTCACACTCTTGGTTCATTGAGTTTGTTTGGTTTTGTTTTTCTGTCTGCTTCTACGATGCTGGGGGTTGAACTGGGGTCCTTAAGCACGTTGGGCAAAGCTCTCGACCACTGAGCTAGGGCCCCAGCCCTCTTTTGTATTTTTTGTTGTATTTTATTTGCCAGCAATGTCCTAACAGCAATCTACAGCTTGTTTCCGAAGAGGTTACAGAGAAACTGAGCAGCAGGGCTGGGCTTGGACCACACAGTCTGTCAGCGAAGCGTCAAGATTAGAACACAGGTGTATGATGTTAAAACCCACTCTCACCACCAGGCATGGTTACCCACACCTGTAATCCTGTACTCAGGAGGTAGAGTGGAGGGTCAGGAGTTCAGGGCTGTCCTCTGCTACCTGGCAAGTTCCAGGCCAGCCTGGGCTACATGAGAGCCTGTTTCAAAAACATGAGGAACAAAGCAATACTCACTGGTGTCACTATGGATAGTGGTTGTCAGCCTTGCTGGGGGCACCTGGAGTGTTTCATGGTGGCAGGGCCCCATCCATGGGACTCTTGCGCTATGGGTCTGGGGCGTGGCCTGGGCATCAGCATTTTTAAAGTTCCCGGGAAGATTCCACTAGATGCACACCAGCATATACAAACCTCTGGCAGGAAAAAAAAAATGCCCATTAGTCCACATCCTAGTTTAAGTCACATCTGATTTAGTTTTTCTTCAAGTCATAAAGGGAATCTTTCAACAAATTTTTATTCTTTAAACCAAAGTAATGCTGCACAATGGCCCGGCTGTGCGTATCCTCCCCTGCCTCAGAAATTCACAGGGGCATTAGACGTGTTGGAACCATTCACTTTCTGCAGGAGTGTCCCCAATTCTGCTGCAAACTAAACAGAGAGCCTCCACCTCGGACAGCGAATTAATGAGTCCGCTCTTTGCTGTCCAAGTCACCTCCTGGACTTCAGTGAGAGGCCCTTCTGCCCCTGCCCTTCAATTCCAGCTGCTGGGTACAATGTCAGCCGGGGCTGGGGAGCAATTTACCCAAATTGAGGGATGGTGGTATCTGAGGGGTAGTAATGAGACCAGGGCTCCCACCAGCAACTAGCCTTGACAAAGGGAGGGAAAGGCATGACTTTAATTAAGGACTCTGCCTCGGGCCTCTGCCACTGTGACCAGGGTGTTCATTCCTGTTATGTCAAATATTAATGCCAGGATGTATTTCTTTCAAGTTATTTTGCCAGAGCGTCGTTGGCTTAGAAAGCAGCTGGCTCCCGGCTCTCTGGGTCTCAATCATTAACACAGTCTCCTCCATTGACTGGCGCATGAGTTTGGTGGCTAAAAGGCCAACCATGCCTCTTTAGCTGCCACCTGAGTTGTCAATAGCAAATCTTTGGAACCTGTAAACGAGTCAGGCAGCCCATGAGTGGCTTAACGGGTTGATAACTAAGATCTTCACTCACAGCCGGGTGTTGGTGGCATAGGCCTTTAATCCCAACACTCAGGAGACAGAGGCAGGCGGATATCTGAGTTCCAGGCCAGCCTGGTCTACACAGCGAGTTCCAGGGCAGGCTCCAGAACAACACAGAGAAACCCTGTCTCAGAAAAACAAAACAAACAAAAAAAGAGCTCCACTCACAACACAGCTGCCTTTGAAATCCAGTGTTAGCCAGCCTGTGAGTCTATGTTTTCTTCACCCTCCCAGGAAGTGGCCAAGAAGATGGGCTTGGACATGAGGAAGACGTCCTCTCTGTGGAAGGACCAGGCACTGGTGGAGATCAACATCGCCGTGCTGTATAGCTTCCAGGTACCCTAGGGCTCAGCGCCAAGCTCAAGCCTCAAAGAAGAGAGGGGAAAAACACTTTCTAGAGACTCTGAACAGAGGGTCAAGGGTTCCACCCACCTTAGGATGCTGGGGACATGGCTTAGACAGTTAGTAAGGGGCTGGCCTCACAAGCATTGGATCCTAAAGCCACCCCCAGGCCCCATGTAAAGAGCCAGAGGGAGGGGATGAATGTCGGTAATCCCAGCGATCCTGAGACAGGAAACAAAGACGGGTGAATTCCTGGCTCCTCACTGGTCATCCACCCCAGCCCAGCTTGGTGAAGTTCCAGGCCAAGGAGAGACACTGTCTCAAGCAGACATCTGAAGAATGACATCCAGAGTTCCCCTCTGACCTCCACAAACGTACACCTTCCTACACATTTGAATACATACACGTACAAAACAAAAATCACCTGCAGGAGGCTCCCATCTGTCAATGCGACCTATTTCCTGTGCAATGCCTTCCTGTCTTGTGCACCTTGGCTGGGTAGACATTTGTACAGAGACGTGGGAGCGAACCCTGGACTTATACTCGAGATTCTGCGGTTTGATGGTCATGTCTCCGTGCTTTGTCATCTCTTAGAGTCTCGGACATTCACATCACAGGGACGACACCCAACCCCACTGTCAGCCACATAGCTCCCTGCCCCCCACGAGGGGTACAGTAAGATGATGGGAAATATACCATCCAGAATGTGCTGCATGTGAGTGCAAGGGGGCACTGTCGGTTCTCCCAATTGGACAGACACTAACTGGGGTCTCAGCTGCCACTTTCGGGACCTGAGGTCAGCCCTGTCCTGGCAGTGACAGTGGCCTCAGTGTGAGTAGACAGAGGACAAGCACACTCATTCAGACCCAGGGTGGACAGGAATAGAGCAGGCACCTCACAGAGCATCATGTGCAGAGATCTGTAGGGGTGTCGGGCAAAAGCCACCTCCCAGGGAGAACTAAGGAGCTGTAGAAATGATCAGAACTCAGACCCTGGTGGGGACGCTCAGGACATAGGAGAGGTGGGAGTCATGGCAGTGTCTCTTAGACAACTTGTGAATCCATGCCCGCCAGCCCCAGCCTGAACCAGACCCCCGTCCACCCACCTTACTCATTTGATCTCTAATTAGCTCAAACTCACTCCTTAAAGCTATGTTGTGAGGATTTTATTTCGCCGGGATAAATAGTTACAGGAGAGGAGTAAAAGCTAAGTAAGCAGACACAAGGGAAGCAAAGATCTGAGAGTCCAGCTTCCGCCTGAGGCTCCGCCCCCTGGTTAGAGAAAGGAGGGAGGGGAAATGGAAATGATTGACAAGGGAGGCCTTGGAGCCACACTAGCACCAAGAACCTTTGTCCTGTACAATTAGACTTAAAGAACTAAGCTCATCCCAAGGCCGCCCTTTGGCGGACTCCTTAGGGAAGGTGCCCAGACACCTGACTGCTTGTCCTCTCTCCTCCTGCAGAGTGACAAGGTGACCATCGTTGACCACCACTCTGCCACTGAGTCCTTCATCAAACACATGGAAAATGAATACCGCTGCAGAGGGGGCTGCCCCGCCGACTGGGTGTGGATTGTGCCCCCCATGTCGGGCAGCATCACCCCTGTCTTCCACCAGGAGATGCTCAACTATCGACTCACCCCATCCTTCGAATACCAGGTCCTGCCCAACTCTGCCCTGGGTTCCCCTCTGCACGGAGGCCCACCCTACCCTGGACCAAGTTTTCCCAACCACTAGGGCCCACCTCTATCAGAGTCAGTGCTGTGGACACACATGCCCAGTAGCCCGACAGACTTAACGGAGATAGGAAATAAGTGTTCAGGAAGAGGATGCACATATCCAGGAAGCTTGAGTTGGACACGTAGTCGGGGGCACACTTAGAATCTTATCAGTCAGGAGGCTGAAGCAGAAGGCTGACAAGTTTGCAGCCAGCCTGGGCCACATAGCCAGATCCTGTCTCAAACAGTGTCTGAAGGAACCTGGACTGAATCAGGAGGGCGGGTAGAACAGTGCAGGGAGGCTATGCCTATCACCTTGTACAGGGAATCTGTGGCCATCCTTGGCTGGATTCCTCCTACCTTGTAGGGCTGAGGGTTGGGCAGCCCTGGCTGCCCTGGCCATCTCCAGGTGGGATTGATTTTCCTCAGGGCTGTGACTGGTGCCATTGCTTCTCTTCCCAGCCTGACCCATGGAACACCCATGTGTGGAAGGGAACTAATGGGACCCCCACGAAGCGGCGAGCGATTGGCTTCAAGAAATTGGCAGAGTGAGTGTCCCACAACGGAGGATGGAGGGGGTCTGTCCACAGGCTGGGAGTGTCTGGAGCTAGGCAGGGACTGTGCCTTGTGTCAGCGCCATGGTGGGTACTTCATCCTCTCTCTCTCTCTCTCTCTCTCTCTCTCTCTCTCTCTCTCTCTCTCTCTCTCTCTCTCTCTCTCTCTCTCTCTCTCTCCCCCTCCTCTCTCTCTCTCTCTCTCCCTCTCTCTCCCTCTCTCTTCCTCTCTCTCCCTCTCTCTCTCATGATGGGGGGTATAGATAAGGCAGGCTGAGCTACATAACAAGACACGGTCTTGTTTTGTTTTGTTTTTTCGAGACAGGGTTTCTCTGTGTAACTCTGGCTGTCCTGAAACTCACTCTGTACACCAGGCTGGTCTCAAACTCAGAGATCTGCCTGCCTCTGCCTCCCTGGAGCTGGGACAGAAGGCATGCACCACCACCACTTGGCAAGATGCTACCTTTTTTAAAAGTTAGTAATAATAATTATTATAATTATTATTGTCAACTATTATAATTATAATAATAATGTCTGAATTGAAAGGAAGACCAGGAGGCTATGGAGTAAGCTCACTAAGGAATCACTTTCAACCCGTAGTCCAGCTGGCGTATATGGTATACGCCACCAAGACGATTTAATGGAGGCAACAGCTGTCTGTCCCAAGAAGGAAAACCCCATTGGTCCCCTCAGGAGGAACCTCTGTTTGCAGAAGACACTGACACGAGCTCAGCTAGCTTGTGTTCTTCCCCCAGGTTCTAGAACTCTCATATGTGGCCTCCAGGAACCCCAGATGCAAGGCTCCAACTGTCCACCTTGCAGCCCCGGGTCGCACAAACTTGGGCCTGGTGGACATTCCCAATCTCTCTCCCTCCACCCCCACTTCCCTCCCTTCTGTCTTCCCCTGCCTCCCTGCTGCAACCTCCAGCCAGTAAGGGCTCCCCAGAGCACCCCCAAACAGTCTCACGAGGGACTTTGTCTACAGCTTCTTCCCGCAGGATCCAGGAAAAGGCAGCTGGAAGAAACACTGTTATTAAGTTCGGGTGGAGACCCTGTGGGTTAATGATACATGTTCTCCATGCTCCCAGCCTTCCGGGGGAGCCCTTCAGGGACCTTTTATTCCTCTCCCTCCTCCCCATGAGCTCAAAGCCTTCCCGCAGCGTGGGTGGCTTCCCTAATTCTATAAAATGATGAATTTCCTGCCAATAAGCCTCAGGTGGGAAAGAGAGATCTAGGAATTTGTCTTCTAGGAGATTCCCAGTTAGAACAGGGAGGGCAGTTTCAGTTTCAGCCGGGTAGTCAGGACTGTGATGGGTAGCCATTCCTGCCTCTCCTTCCCCCCCCGCCCCTGTGCCTGCCCCTCCTCTGTCGGTACCCCCCCCCCGACTTAAAGTTCTCCAACTGATATCAAACTCCTCCCAGCTTAGGCACAATATCTCCCCAAACTCAGTTTCTTTGGGGGAGATATTTGATGTCTATACTCCTAGACACCAAGCTGCATTTGGAAGCTGGGCTGGGAGTATGTTTGAAAATAAAGCAGTCTTCCCAGCACTGGGGAGACAGAGCAGTGGATCTCTGTGAGTTTGAGGCCAACCTGGTGTATAGCTTGAGTTCTAGGACAGGCTCCAAAGCTACAGAGAAACCCTATCTTAAAAAAAAAAATAAAGAAATAAGACACTGACATCAGACCAGGGAGATGACTAGGGGATAAAGGCACTTGAGGTTCTGGGTCTGAATCCCAGGATCTACATGAGGGAAGGAGAGAACCAATTCGGCAGACTGACCTTTGACCTCCATGCCTGTGCAGAGGCAGAGGTACATGTCTACCAGTGCACACACATGAAATAAATAAATGAGATACATTCTTTTCTCAAAATCTCTAGAGCTCCTCTAATTCAGGGCTGGGAGATTATTGGTGGCAAGGTTCTCAGGGACTAGAACCTTCATCCAACAACAGCCATGTTGCCAACCTTGGACCTCAGAACTTGAGGCTCTGGGGAGAGAATGTACAAGTCAACATGGTCTCTGAAGTCTGGGGTGCTGTGTGTCTCTAGGGTTCCCTAAGTCTCATGCTAGCATCTTGTGTCCTCTCTCTGTTCCACGTTTTCTCTCTACCTGCTCCCTGGAAGAGCTGTCAAGTTCTCAGCCAAGCTGATGGGGCAGGCCATGGCCAAGAGAGTCAAAGCAACCATTCTCTATGCCACGGAGACAGGCAAATCTCAAGCCTATGCCAAGACCCTGTGTGAGATCTTCAAGCACGCCTTTGATGCCAAGGTGAGCAAGCTCCCTGGGCCTTCATGGCAAATAATACATGTGTTTGCATACATATCAGACATAGATATATAGTCTCCCATGGATCCTCCAAGAGTCCAGTCCACAAGAAACCCCCGTCTCTAGAGAGAAATGTTAGTGGGTTGATTAGAGCCTATCTGGCTAGGCTCAGTGTGAGAAATCTCAATAGCTACAGTTCCATGGATATATCAGGACTTTTCAGAGCTTTTAATCAATCAACACCCATCATAATTGGGAAACTATGAACTATATGTATTTCCCCAAACGTATCTGACCCAAACAAGATCCCTGGTCCTCATGGAGCATCTGTAGAGGCTGGGGATCCTTAGAAAGGACTCTGAGAAGTGTGCAGTGATGCTAAGACACAGGTGACAGTCCCCCCCCAGGGTGCACTCCTCAGCCTTGGGGGGCTCAGGCCCTTTGGGCACTGGATTAGAGAAAAGACTGAGCGAAACTGGTTAGGTGGTACCAGATCATGCCCAGCCTAACTGGTCAGAACTCCAAGATCATGAAATGTCAGAGACATGGGCTTGGGCACATGGCTCAGCCACTAAAGCACTTGCCATCCAAGCATGATGATTGGAGTTTGGATGTCCAGCAGGTAGTGGTGGCCTGCCTGTAGCCCTAGAGCAAGCTGGCTGGTTAGACTAGATGAATCAGTGATCTCTGGGCTCAACTGAGAGATCCTGACTTGGAAAATGAGGTGGAGAGCAATGGAGGAAGACCCCCAATGTCAACCTCTGACCTTCACATGCATACACACACATGTGCACGCACACACACACACACACACATGTGCACGCACACACACACACATGTGCACACACACACATGTGCGCGCACACGCACACACATGTGCACGCACACACACGTGCACGCACACACACATGTGCACGCACGCACACACACATGTGCACACACACATGTGCACGCACGCACACACACATGTGCACGCACACACACACGCACACACCACATGTGCACGCACACACACACGCACACACCACATGTGCACACACACACCACATGTGCACACAAACACACACCACATATGCACACACACCACATGTGCGCGCACACACACACGTGTGCACACACATACACATACACATGCACACATTCACACCACACAAATAGGCAAGCAAAGAAGAAAAAGTTCAGGGGTCTTCATAAAGATCCACTCCCTAAACTACGTCACTGGACTGGGGCCCAGGTCCTCAGAGCCCTCCAGGACACTGCATACCAACCATCCAGAACGCTCAGAGTGTCTCACCTTCCTGCTCCTGGCACCCTGTGTCCCCTTCGACTTTTTCATCTCTCCCTGTCACCACTCACCTCCTCTCCCCTCTCCGTGCCCCGCCCGCCTAGGCAATGTCCATGGAGGAGTACGACATTGTGCACTTGGAGCACGAAGCCTTGGTCTTGGTGGTCACCAGCACCTTTGGCAACGGAGACCCCCCAGAGAACGGGGAGGTAGGAGGCAATGCCCCTGCCCTGGCATGGCCCCAGCCCCCAGAGGAAACAGCCACAGCTGGGGCCCTCCCCCACGGCTGCCACTCAGAAGCAACCCTCCCTCCCCAGCCCCAAAGCCAAGACTTAAGCAAATGGGACTATACCAAGTTTGTCTATCCGCGACCCTGGCTGCACAGTCCTGCCGTGAACTGCGGTTACGGTTCTCTAGTTTTGAGCTTGGGGTAGCATTTTCATACAATAAAGACCACAACAGTCATGTCACACCTGTGCTTGCACACTGGGGTGAAGAGTTCACACCTGTGCTTGCACACTGGGGTGGAGAGTTCACACCTGTGCTTGCACACTGGGGGTGGAGAGTTCACAGCTGTGCTTGCACACTGGGGTGGAGAGTTCACACCTGTGCTTGCACATTGGGGTGGAGAGTTCACACCTGTGCTTGCACACTGGGGGTGGAGAGTTCACAGCTGTGCTTGCACACTGGGGTGGACAGTTCACAGCTGTGCTTGCACACTGGGGTGGAGAGTTCACAGCTGTGCTTGCACACTGGGGTGAAGAGTTCACACCTGTGCTTGCACACTGGGGGTGGAGAGTTCACACCTGGGCTTGCACACTGGGGGTGGAGAGTTCACACCTGTGCTTGCACACTGGGGGTGGAGAGTTCACACCTGTGCTTGCACACTGGGGGTGGAGAGTTCACAGCTGTGCTTGCACACTGGGGTGAAGAGTTCACAGCTGTGCTTGCACACTGGGGTGGAGAGTTCACACCTGTGCTTGCACACTGGGGTGGAGAGTTCACACCTGTGCTTGCACACTGGGGGTGGAGAGTTCACAGCTGTGCTTGCACACTGGGGTGGAGAGTTCACAGCTGTGCTTGCACACTGGGGTGGAGAGTTCACAGCTGTGCTTGCACACTGGGGTGGAGAGTTCACACCTGTGCTTGCACACTGGGGTGGAGAGTTCACAGCTGTGCTTGCACACTGGGGTGAAGAGTTCACAGCTGTGCTTGCACACTGGGGTGGAGAGTTCACAGCTGTGCTTGCACACTGGGGTGGAGCGTTCACACCTGTGCTTTAATGACCACCCCTCCCCCACACATACACTGAACCTGCAGCAGGTACATTGCTGCCCGCCTCGCCTCAACCCCTGGCTATCCCTGACACCTACCCACCCATCGGGGCTTCAGGCTTCTCTTTTACCAGCCAAGGCCCCACCTTGTGCCCACCCACTAAGATGTTGTTCATTTGTTTTGACTTCTAGAAATTCGGCTGTGCTCTGATGGAGATGAGGCACCCGAACTCTGTGCAGGAGGAAAGGAAGTAAGTGAATGTCCCCTCTGATGTCACATGCTGCTCTTGGGAACCACGGAACCTTATGCCTTAACAGCTAGAGTTCCTGTGAGGGCCAGGCTATGGTTGACAGCCTTTGGAGATGGGGTTAGCTGGTGGTCTGGGCTTCAGTGTGGCTGATGTCTCTGTCCTCTGTGCCTCTGATTTTGCTACCAAGCAGGTATTAGAATATCTACCTTGACTTGCTGATTGGTAAGAACTACATAAACGGAAAAGGCGGGAGAGTCTGGGGAAAGATTAGGTGTACACACTGTGAAAACTTTGGTTCTTATTGTCATTCGCAACAAGAACCTTTGGAACTTGCACTGGAAGTCAATGGGAGCCACTTTCTCTTCAGAATCTTCTGTTCGAGGCTCAGAGTGATTATGCAACTAACGTCCAGGTCAAGTTCAAAAAGCAAATATGATATAAGGCCGATAGATGCCTATAATTTCATACACATTCTTGAAGTAGTTACATCTCACATGGGGCTTGGTTCTAAAGGCATTTTACGGGGCTGGCAAGATGGCTTAGTGCGGAGGGGGATGCTTGCCACCAACCTTGATAACTAAGTTCAATCCCCAGGTCCCAGTTGGTGGAAGGATAAGACTGACTCCCCCTCAGTGAATTTTACAAGGTGGAAACATCTGTGCTCCAAATCTCCAGAACCTTCTATGATGTGCTGAGCATAGGTCATATGCACATTGAACCCTCCTCAGTGAGACCGATACAGGGTTTCCTCCAAAGAGCAGATCCAGTGACTAAAGAATGTGTGTGAGCTGGGAGGTGGTGGTGCATGCCTTTGATCCCAGCACTTGGGAGGCAGAGGCAGGTGGATCTGTGAGTTCAAGGCCAGCCTGGTCTGCGGAGTGAGTTCTGGGACAGCCAGGGCTGCATAGAGAAACCCTGTCTCAAAAGAAAATTAATAAATGAGAAAGAATGTGTGCGTGTGATACCTAGCTGGCTGAACTTTAGAGACTTATAGAGACAATCTCTGTGGGTCTTCCTCCTGAGAATGTAGGACCAAACCCAGGTTCTGGGTACCCCGGGGACAGAACCATGAGCATCATCTTCCTCCTACGAACACAGGCCCAAACCCAGGTTCTGGGTATCCAGGGGACAGAACCATGAGCATTGGCTTCCTCCTGAGAACACAGGCCCAAACCCAGGTTCTGGGTACCCAGGGGACAGAACCATGAGCATTGGCTTCCTCCTGAGAACACAGGCCCAAACCCAGGTTCTGGGTACCCAGGGGACAGAACCATGAGCATTGGCTTCCTCCTGAGAACACAGGCCCAAACCCAGGTTCTGGGTACCCAGGGGACAGAACCATGAGCATCTTCTAGTCAGTACTTGCTCCCCACCTGCTCCAGCATCTTGGCCCTGGACCTCCCCATCCCTTTCCCTTCCATCCACAGCAGCTCCCCTCTCCCCACCTCCTTCCGGGAGAGATAGGGCACCATCCTTTCTCCCCTCTAGGTACCCGGAACCCTTGCGTTTCTTTCCCCGTAAAGGGCCTTCCCTATCCCGTGCTGACTCTGAAGCCCACAGTCTGGTTGCTGTCCGTGACAGCCAGCGCAGGTAGAGAGCATCCGTGTGTGCGTGTGTGTGCTGGTGTGTGTGTATGCGTGCATGCATGGTGTACAGTAGATGAAGCATGCCCAGTGTTGGAACATTTGAGTCTCAGAGAGACCTGCATTCTCACCCAGGCCTTGCCACTAACTCTAGGACCTTAAGCAAATCTCTTGACCTCTGTGGACCTTGGCCCTTCTCATTAACCAAATGTGCAGAAACCTCTGCCCTGCCAGTCTGTAGAGGCTGAGGCTGAGGGCGGGAGGGATTATCAGCAACAGGGAAAGCAATGGCAGAAACCTCCAGCCTCATACAGTACACGTGCTGATATTTTTACCCCACAACCATCCATCGTGCCTCCCCCGCTAACGACACAACCACCCCCCTGGTATGCTGCATGGCGGATTTGGAGAAGTGACTCAATGTGAGTCTATTTTGGGGGCAGAAAATACACATCCGTGTATTTAGAACCTTGTTAGAACAAAAACTTTGAAAAGCATCCAGCCTAGAAATGCTCTGCCAGAATGTGCATGTTCTTTTTTTGTGCTTCTCTCTCTCTCTCTCTCTCTCTCTCTCTCTCTCTCTCTCTCTCTCTCTCTCTCTCTCTCTCTGCTTTTGCATTTTGATGTGTTTATTGGGATTCTGTCTTAGTTTAGGGGATTTGGGAAGGAAAGGGTTTTCTGTGTTGAGTATTGGGAATTTTGTTTAGTTGGATTTTTTTTTTTTAAATTTGTATGTGAGTGTGTGCAGTACCCACAGAAGCCAGAAGGGGGAGTCACATCCCTTGGAGCTGGAGTTAGAGTTGGTTGTAAGCCTCCCAGTGTGGGTGTTGGAAACCGAATTCAGAGCTTCCGGCAGAGCAGCAACTGCCAGACCTTGTTTTTGTTTTGTCTAAAAGCAAAAAGGTCTTGATGGAAACTAATTTTGCTTTCAGTTTCGGGTTCCTGAACCTCTTGTGCTGAGGCCTGGGTCTTGGACCTCCTCCCTGGCTGTGTGAAGTGACTGTCTCTCTCCTGTGAGAACCTGAGCTCCCATCGTCAGAACACACATTTTAAAAAGTCATGGGCTGGGTGGGGTGGGACCAGGAGTGGTGGTACATGCCTCTCATCCCAGTACAGAGGCAGGAGATGCCTGTGGGTTCAAGGCCTATTACGAGCAGGTTCTTCCCTGCCGGTCGGTCCGATATTGCGGTTTAATAAGGATCAGGATAAACAAATAGGCCGAATAGATGTTTATTCAGGGAGAAATAACTCACAAACAGACAGATGAACACCAGCAGGTTGCACCTGATGCTCTCCTCTCTGTGTCCCGCCAGCAAGACAGCGTTCCCGGCTCCTCCTCAGACCTAGTTCCATGGGTCACTTCTGCCCCTGGCTCCACCCCTAATGGGCGTGGTCAGTGCCACAGAAGCAGACAAACTGAATATCCCACTACAAAGGCCAGCCATGGCTTCGTACTGAGACTCTTGTCTCCAGAGATGCAAAGTGGGGGGAGGGGGGTAGAGAGACAGGGGGCGGGTACAGTAATCTCTGCGCGGGACAGCCAGGTTCTGGACTCTGGCTAGCTAGCCTAGCCTGTTTGGTGTGCTTTAGGCCAATGAGAGATGCTGTCTCAAAACACAAGGTAGACCAAAGACCTCCGGTCTCCACACACAAGAATACATAAAGCCCCACACATGTGCACACACGTGAACACACACATGCTTACATGGGTGCACAAGTGTACCCACATGCACATACACACACACACAAGCACACACACAGTGTCCATGCATACCTCAGATCAGTGCCAAAAACCGTTTCCACCTTTACTGGAAATGAGTCTCATGACCCTAGAATGCCTAAGAATGGCGCTCCACAGCAGGAGGGCGTCGGCAGGCATAGGCCAGCCTTGTGGGGCTTTCTACAATGATGCCATCTGTCTATGCTGGCTGTAAAGCAGCCACCAGCAACAGATGGCCACTGAGACCTGGAAGGAAAGGCGAGGAACCGATGTTTTAAATTTTCCCTACAAGCACACATTGTAGGTTGAGCACACTTCCCTCGCCTGCTTCCTCACCCTCCCCGTGTCCCTACCCAGTTTCACTTGAGCTTTGTACATGCATATGATGTTACGTGTTGCTATAACGTTTATACATACTACAAATGATATTTTTCTGGGATTGGCTTACATACCCATCACCCCAGCACCCAGCCCCATTTTCTGAACATGATGTGACTTCCTTCTTCTTCCTCCTCCTCCTCTTCTTCTCCTTCTCCTTGTTTATTTTTTGGGTTTTTTGTTTTGTTTTTTGAGACAGGGTTTCTCTGTGTGACATGGAAACTCACTCTGCAAACCAAGCTGGCCTTGAACTAACAGAGATCCACCTCCCTCTGTCTCCCGAGTGCTGGGATTAAAGGCATGGGCTACCACGCCCAACTGACTTCATTCTCCTTTATGTCTGAAGTCTCCTGTAGGTACAGACTGTGTGCATTCCACATTTAACCAAGTCCTCTCTTCTTGGACATCTGGTTTTTAATTGTAGTTCATTTTAATTAACTTTGGGTTTATGTGGCTTCATGGCCATCTCCGAGAGCACCGGTCTTGTTTACAGATACTCAGTGAGGTCTGGGGACAGAAATGTTGGCTCTCAGGCCCCGCCCCATCCGTACTGACCCAGCACCCTCACTTTAACAGAATTCCCCCTTATTCTTCATGCTACAACTTGAGAGGCCAGGAGAGCTGGCCTCACAGTCACAGCGTCCCTCCATGCCCCCTCTCTGTACGGAGACCATGGAACGCTGTGGGACCCAATCTTCCCAAGGCCTGGAAACATTTAAGTGTGACAGGTCAGCTGTCATTGTGGTGACTGTGGGTAAGTTGATGCACTCTCAAAGAGGTATACTTTGGCTCAATACCAGAGAAATGGTTCTAGAACCAGGACCAATGGTTAGTCGGAGACCCAGAGTGGGAGCTGGTCTAGGAGGGGGATGCCAGGCAGAGCTCACAGCCCTTGTGTGTTGTTACAGGAGCTACAAGGTCCGATTCAACAGCGTCTCCTCCTATTCTGATTCCCGCAAATCGTCCGGTGATGGACCCGACCTCAGGGACAACTTTGAGAGTACTGGACCCCTGGCCAATGTGAGGTGAGCGTGGGTACCAGGGACTGAGGGTGACAAGGCTTCTTAGAGAGCAGTGCTCACCTGCAAAGCTTTGTTCGCGAGGAGAATTCTCGCCCAGTGTTCCTTCATTCCTGCAGGGCCCCTTCCTCTCTAACTCACACTACCGGGTCTCCCATGTGTGGGGACATCTGTATCTGACATCTCTTTCTCTAACCCCGACCCCCCCCCAAGTCCCATCACCAAGGTTTCTCTACCACCTGTGCTGCAGGGTACCATTCTCTGGCTGCCACTGCCTCAGCCACTTTTCCAAGAGACATTCTACACAGCACGAACACCTCTGGAGACATCCTGCTGTGATGACCCAATGGGTCCCAACCCTGGGTGCACGATAGGATAGTCACCTGGGGGCGATCCATGCTTGGCTGCGCTGTAGTCCCAGTCCTTGAGAAGCTGAGGCAAAAAAGGATGGCAAGTTCAAGGCTAGCCTGGGCTGCATCAGGAGACTCGGTCTCAAACAAAACCAAAATAACCTGGGGATGTTTGCGATCCACCAGTGTGAGAGCCCAGGCTGAAGAAGAATCTGGAGTTGGTCTAGAATTGGACCTGCTGCTGCCTCTTTCTCCTCCTCCTCCTCCTCCTCCTCCTCCTCCTCCTCCTCCTCCTCCTCCTCCTCCTCCTCCTCTTCCTCCTCTAATCATGGCCAGCAGCCTCCAAGGCGAAATCAGATTTGAAAACTGCTCCCCAAACCCATGTGTTCCTAAAGCAGAGACACATTCCAGGAGATAACTTGGGGGTAGAGGTGGCACAAACACCAGCATTTAAGGATTCGATGTGTGTTGTGTTCGGTTTAATAAGGACTGGCAAGGAAACAGTGGGGGTATCAAGATTTGCTGTCCTGGATAAAGGTCAAGATAGGACTGATGCCCTGCTGGTCCACCGTTCAGACCTAGAGTCTCTCGCCTTGACCAGACCACCTTTCCCAGTGACTGCTCAGAGCCAGGCTCATAGATGGCACAGGGCATAGGACTCCTAACCAGTGAGGAATCCTGTCTATTGCTACATTTTACACTCTTTTCGTGTGTGTGTGTGTGTGTGTGTGTGTGTGACACATGTGGAACAGCTCTTAGGTTTTGATATCAGAACATTATTTTAGCATTGCCTTCATACTGTAGTATGATAGCCCCCACCCTCCCCCTCCCCCACTCCAAAACAGCTCCCTTCTTCCCATTGGTAGACTTGTGTTTAAAGGACTATACTCAAGAGCATGGAGACTTAGCTCAGTCTAGAAGGTTCTTGTCATACAAGCTTGAGGACCTGAGTTCGATCCCCAACACCTATGTGAAAACCAGGCGTGATGGCATGCATCTGACATCTGCCCGTGTGCACACATACCTGTACACACGCCAAAAATAATCATACTTAGTTATTATGGGGGTATGTTAATTTCATCACTTTGAAACTTTAAATGTCTTTGCTATCTGGCCCTGCAGATGAGAACTTAGTCAACTGTTGGTTCCAAGGTTTAAAATAGGAGCTTTGGACTCATAAGTAGCCATTGTCATGGAAACGTGAGTCTCCCAGTGACTGTGGTGTGGGCCCCTCAGCCCATCCAGAGGTGTTGTCATGTGTCAGCCACCTGACCCTTTGATGGTGAGTGTGTGGGTCGTGTGTCTGAGTCCTGGAGAATACTGTAGTAAGGGAATGGCAGATGTTTATTGCTCTCAGTTGTGGGTCCAGGGAGTCCAAGGCCAGGGTCCCATGAGAGCTCACTCTTAATTCAGACCCAGCTCTGTACAGCCGTGTCCTCATGTGGAGGAAGGGATGAAGTCTGGTTCCTTCAACCCCTTCGATGAGCACTCACTTCATCCTCAAGAGCCCTGCCCTGATGACCTCATCACCTCCCAGAAGCCCTTTCTCTCCATGCCATCACAATAGGCTCCCACATGTGAGTCAGGGGGATTGAGATACGCAAGCCACCCTATATGGTCTGCCAAGCCAGGCATCCCACACATGCCTGCAGCCCCACATCTGAGGAGAGTGCAAACAGGAGACTTGCTGGGATTTGCTGACTTTGACAATGGGAGCTCTGGATTCAAGGAGAGACCCTACCTCAAAGGAATATACAGAAATGGAGGAGAGTACACAATGCCTTCTTCTGACTTCTGCCTGTGCCCATGCATGCACATCTGTGCACATGTGTGCGGACACTCACAGACACATCTAAATAATCTTTAAAAGCAAATTAAAGCGCGCAGGGAGTCATTACCAGTATCCAGCATGGTAAACGTGGCAGTCATCACACACCCACATACCAGGGATGCTGGACGTAGGTGTATCTATAGTGGGCTAAGGCTAAGATGGATGGCATGAGGCAGAAGAACCCTTTTCCGTCACCCCCTCAGATCTGCCCACTCCGGTTGCTACATCTGTGTGCAGGCTGCTTCCCTGTGGGGAGTAGTACTCAGACCCAGCAAAAGTGTGGGGGGTGATGGAAAAGGTCCTGTCTCATGCACGGGCTGCACTTGGGAAGCCTCGGGAACCCCTGAAGAAGAGAGCTGTCAAGGGAGGGAATGGCAGGGCTCAACAGTGTAGTGGGGGGTCTGAGGCAGACATGGGGACCTGTGATAACTTTTGCTCCACCAGTGAGATGCCAGCCCTGTGCCAGCTCATGTTGTAACGACGCAGTTTCTTCCTGATGTCCCTCCTTCCTCTTACACCTCTATTGTTATCTCAGCCCCTTCAGCCTCCAGCCATTCAGAGACAGCGGGTGACAGGGTTCCACGAACTGGCTTATCTGGGGTGACTCTTTAGCAGAGCACCCTCCTTAGGGACAACAGTGAGGGCCTTTTGTCCCATTGGCAAATCCATAATTGTAGTCCTACTGGCCCAGAACACCAGCCAGGAATGAGCTGTACAATAAGACTGTATGTAAACTAACTGCATATCATGCCAAACCTGAAATCCCAATACTCGGGAGATGGGGACAGGAGAAGCAGAGTTCAAGGCCAGCCTGGGCTCCATGAAACCCTGACTCAAACAAGCACATATCCTGGGAACAAGGTCTACCAAACCTCCAAACTCCAGTCCCCACAGCAGCATGGAGAAAACGTGCATTAATTTGACCCCTATTGGCTCAAGTGCCAACATTCTCTTGGTGGAGACAGCTTGTGAAACATAAATTTCACAGACATCAGGAAGGGTGCACCAGGAACGTACAGTGTGCATGACTAAGGCTCTGCCATCCCCATGTAGGAAATCCCACCTCTGCGCCAACATGCGATACCTTTGAAAGTCATTCTGGTCGCTTTGCGAGCCCAGATCCCTGACGGCCATGGCACTAGAATTCTCGTGGCCATCCTCCTGAAGACAAACTGATCTGTGACAAACGGCAGCATCCTACTGAGTTCTGTCAATGGAATGGCTAACAGTGTGCATCCAATAGTGATGCTCCCACTCATTGTCCTCCCCACTCTCCTTCCTCAGAAACCACCGTAACCTTCTCTTGAGCACAGTAATCACTGTTAGAGACAAGAGGAAGAAGGGATTAAAGTCACCCTTCCCCTGAAATGTGGTTTTTCGTAGTTCTAAAAGCTAGGGGCTCAGCAAGGGGTGGGCGCCTCTTGGCTTCTCTTAGTGGCTTGTTAGTGACTCCCTTCTTTCTGGAGAGGAAAGGAAATTGACTTTATAATGATCTTACTAACCTTGACCACTTCCTTAAAGCTCCTATTTCAACATACAATCCCACAGGGGTTCGGGACTTGCGTACGTGAATTTCGAGGTCACACTGATCAGCCCATGGTATCAGATACCCCACCTCCCACACCCTATAGTCCCGGTCACAGACCTTCTGTTCTCTCCCGGGCAGGTTCTCCGTATTCGGCCTGGGCTCTCGGGCATACCCTCACTTCTGCGCCTTCGGGCACGCAGTGGACACCCTCCTGGAGGAGCTGGGAGGGGAGAGGATTCTGAAGATGAGGGAGGGAGATGAGCTCTGCGGGCAGGAAGAGGCTTTCAGGACCTGGGCCAAGAAGGTCTTCAAGGTAGGAGACCAGCTGTACCCAGACAGCGCCAAGCTGCCTGTGTGGGGGTGTGGCTCATGGTAGGATTGCTCAGTGGTAGAGTGCCTGCCTAGCATGAAGGAGGTGCAGGGTTCTAAACTCAGCATGGGAAAGGAAAGGAGGTGGGGATAGAAACATAAAGCCAGGAAAGGAAGAAGAGAGAGGGGAGGGAGGAGTGGGGGGGAGGGAGGGAGGGGGAGAAATGTTAGGAAAGTGAAAAGGAAGAAAATGAAGGACAGAAGAGAGAGAAAGGTAGGCAAGGGAGGGCTTCCCGCAATGTGCTCAGTCAGAATACAGCTCCAGGGAATCTGAGCAACCTCATTGCGTACATTTCCCACTCAGAGTCCTCAGGGGCACTGAATGTCCCCTGTGTGGCTTTTATTGTCTCTGCCCACTGCCCTGGAGTTGGTCCTCATCATCCACCCCGGAGGGAAGGGCCCTGGCCAGTTTCTGGCATTGCACTTGTGCAGAAGGCAAAGGGGAGAAACTGAGGCCCAAGGCCCTATGAGTTATAGAGGGTGCTGTGTATATCAGCCTATTCCTGGATTTCCACCCAGACATGGGAGCGGAGATGATTCAGGTTCATACACATCAGAGGAAATACATAACTGTGTTTCCTCATCTCATCAGCCGACCCTGACTGAGCACCTCAGAGGCCAAGCCCCTGAAAAGCCTCCAAGCCAGTGGCTCCCAACCTTCCTAACCCCGTGACCCTTTAATACGGTTCCTCGTGTTGTGGTGACCTCCAGCGGTCATAAAATTATATTTGTTGCTACTTCATAATGGTAATTTTGCGACTGATATGAATTGTAATGTAATTTTTGGAGATAGAGGTTGTCAATGGAGCCATGTCCCACGGGCTGAGAATCATTGCTCTGCCCCCTGTAGCTGTTGGCATCCTGGTCTCCTTCCCACCCCCAACTTGAGCGGTCATTCATTTCTGTGTCACGGACATTCCTTCTTGTTCATCTCATATGAATGAAATCCAATTCTAGGTGACCTTTGATGACTGGCTTCCTCCCTTATGATAAAAATTTTAAGGTTCATCCATGCTGTAGCACGTGTAAGCATTTTATCCCTTCTTGTGGCCAGATAATATTCCACAGCATATTTTGCTTTTTTATTTTTCTGTTGATGAGCATATCAACTGTTTTAAAATAAACACATGGCCAGATAATAATAAGACCCATGTTTGAGAACTTTAAATTTCACTGAAAAGGTAATTCTGTGGTCGTTGATGCCTCTGTCTCAGTTGTTTGGGAGGCTGAGGCAGGGGCATCACTTGAACCCAAATGTTCACAACCTACCAGGACCCTTCTCAGGAAAAGTTTACTAATCGTCCTGAGCAGTGATCTTAGGGTTGTTATTGTTTGCTGATGAAGGAGCCTTGACCAGAAAGGAAACAAACAAGAAAAAAATGTGTAACTGGACAGCTTGCCCTGGCTTTGTTTAATTGTTTTAAGTCCTTTGAAGAAGATGAAAGAAAAATCTGTGGTGTTTACTTTCATTTTTAATGTTAAGCTTCTGGGCATGTGGGATTTAGTAATAAATGTCATCATAGATGTGTCTTCAGTAAGGGTGAGGACCTCAAGTCACTGCTCAAAATAGTGGGTGATGGTGGGTACATAGATGGATGGGTGTTGCAGGAAAACTGCTTGTAACAGATGGGTGGGGTTAGATGGATGGGCATGAAAGGATGGGTGGGTGGATGGGTGGGTGGATGGGTGGGTGGGTGGGTGGATGGGTGGGTGGATGGGTGGGTGGGTGGGTAATGGTAGACAGATAGATGGATGCATACATGGATGGATGCATGGATGGTTGAATGATGACAGATGGAAGAATGGATGGTTAGTTGAATGGATAGAATAAAGTGTTTATAAGGCAGATGGACAGACAGCTAAGTAGATGAAAGGGTGGGTAGATCAAAGGATGGGCGAGTGGGCTGATGTACAGATGGTGGAAGGAAAAAGCAGGCATATGGATTAATGGTAAAGAGAGAGAGGGAGGAAAAGGAGGAGGAGGAGGGAGAGAGAAAGAGAGAGAGAGAGAGAGAGGGAGGGAGGGAGGGAGGGAGGGAGAGAGAGAGAGAGAGAGAGAGAGAGAGAGAGAGAGAGAGAGAGAGAGAGAGGAGATAGGAGAGAGAGACATGCCATGCCTTGAAGCTCCTGTGGAGGAGCCATCCAGGATAAGTGAGGTCACCAAAAACTCTCTGTGGGCCACAGGCAGCCTGTGATGTGTTCTGTGTGGGGGACGATGTCAACATTGAGAAGGCGAACAATTCCCTCATCAGCAATGACCGCAGCTGGAAGAGGAACAAATTCCGCCTCACCTACGTGGCCGAAGCTCCAGAACTAACACAAGGTACCTGACACTGCCTCCTAGGAGGCCTGTGTAGGAATGTTGGCTGTGTGTGGGGGTGGCGGCTTTATCACTCTGGTCCCCCTTTCAGAGAAGCCCTTGCACACACACAGGTCACACTGCTGTCCCCACATGCAGAGAACTGTACAACTGGGACCCTCTCTCCAGCTGCACACCCTGCCCTACAAACCATCCCCTCTCCAACCTCCATTCCATCCACCTGACACTTGGTTCAATGTCTGTCACCACCTCACCCGGCCCCACCGCTGCCTACGCCCACCCTCATCCTTTCCACTCCAGAGGAAGAGCTGGAAAGGGTCTGGGGAGATGGCTCACTTGGTAAAGTACAGGGTTTATAGACACCAAGACCTGAGTTTGATTGCCCAGAACCCATGAAAGAGCCAGGCGTGGTGACACATGTTTGCCGTCCCAGCGCTGGTGACGAGGAAATCAGAGGACATTGGGGATCACTAGTCAGCCAGCCTAGCCTACCGGCCAGGTCCAGGCCAGTGCAGATGCTGTCTCAAAGGATAAGTTTGTACATTACCTAAACAGTGACAGCTCGGGTTGTCCTCTGGCCTATGCGCACATGCACACACACACACACACACACACACACACACACACACACACACCACACACTACACACATGCACACACACACACACTACACACACACACACACACACACACACACACACTACACACATGCACACACACATACTCAAAGCTGGGGAGGTGTTGTGGACCATTGTTTAAGTCCCTCTCATTGTGACCATTATTTCTCTCCTCACAGGTCTTTCCAATGTCCACAAAAAGCGAGTCTCAGCCGCCAGATTCCTTAGCCGCCAAAACCTGCAGAGCCCTAAATCCAGGTAGGAACGTGCCAGTTTGCTCAACAGCAATCCCCTCCGCTCCCAGATGCCACCCCTAGCAGGAGAGCTCAGATTCCAGAGAGTGCTAAATGCCTCTGGCGCTCTAGGACTCCTGCCTTCATGTCCCCATGTCCCCAAGTAGAGACGGGGACAAAGGAGAAGTGTCTATCATACTGACATCAAGAAAGAAATGGGCTTCGGGGTGATCTTTAGCTGTGTTCTCTGTAGGCAGCATCTCCATTGGAAAGTGCTTCATCCGAGTATCTTACTGTGGGCCAACCACCTTCCCACAGGGTCGCCAAAGACCACTGGGAAATACAGATATTTACACTGCAGTTCAAAACAGTAGCATCATCACAGCTATGGAGTAGCAACGGAAATAATTTTATGTCTGGGGGTCACCACACCATGAGGAACTGTATTTAAGGGTCACAGCATTAGGAAAGCTGAGAAACGCTGCTCCAGAGAGCTGCAAACACAGCTGCCTGCATTGTGCAGTGACAACAGGCGCACTTACTCTTTGATTTAAACCCTAACCATATTATCTTGGGGGGGTGACTATGTGCCACCTTGTGCCTCGGGAGATCAGAGGACACCTTTGGGTGTCCATCCTTACCTCCTACCTCATTTTAGACAGGGACCCCTCACTGCAGCATAAGCCAGATCTGGCCCGTGGGGCTTCTTTGGGCCCTCTCGTTCCTTCCCATGGGTTCTGGGCTCTTCAGGCATGTGTGCTCTGATTTGCCCTTTTGTTGTTGTTGTGTGCGCGTGTGCGTGTGTTTGTGCGTGTGTGTCTGTGTGTGTGCGCGCGCACGCGTGTGCGCATGCACGCATGCTTATTAAAGCCAGGAAAGTGTCAGAACCCCTCAGACTGGAGTTGCAGGTAACTGTAAGCCGCCATGTGGATGCTGGGATCTAAAACTGGATCCTCTGCAGTGGCTGCCGGTGCCATCACTGTGCCGCCTCTCCAGCCCTGTGCACCCAGCCTTTTATGAGTGTGGCCTGTAGAGATCTGAACTAGTGTCTTTAGGCTTGTGCCATAAATGCTTTCACCCCATGGGTTGTCTCCCCAGCCCTAGAAATTGTCTTAATACACAACATGGCCAAATAACTTACTGTCTACTGTAGCCAAACACCTCGCTATCTGATATAGAGTGCTTTTGTCTCAGCACTTGGGATGGGGTGGGGGTGGAGGTGGTAGCTGTGACTTTTGTTTTATGCAATGCTGGGGTTTGAACCTGGGACCTTAAACACTAGTGCTGGACCACTGAACTCCATTTTAAGTCTTAGCATTTGACTTAAAATGCAGTTAGCTTCTTCGGTGATACCCAAAACACGTTCACTTCTTCCTAATAAGAAACTTACTCTGCCAAGGACACTGACCCATGTCCTTTGGGTCCCTTTGCCTCCAAGCTGTTCTCCTAAGACCTGGTTTCCCAGGCTTTAATCATGGGGCTTTTAGTCCTCCAGTGAAAATCTCTCTCCCAGACCCTTGCCCCAGGAGAAGTCATATGATTACCCTGGGTTAGTCACTGCCATCACCAACCTGAACAGAACATACTAACATCACCTGTCCTGTGACACTGTCCTCAGAGGCAACCCACTCACCCATTAAGTCTGGTCCTCACTGAGCCCAGGATCTCTCTTTTCAAAATGACCACATCTGGACTGGCTGCCCCACTGCAGCTATAATAATTGTCTAGATCTTTGCACTAATCTTTCAGGATTGTTTTTTTTCTCTTTTCAGTTACAACCCAGGAATGTCCTTTCAATTCTTTATTCTTTGCAGCCCTTGGCACTGACCCTAGCTCTCCTACACACAAAGTGGGTTCGTGTGGCCTTGGAAAAGTCACAGGGTATGGAATCGAAAGCTGGAGAGATGGCTCAGTGATTAAAAAGCACTGGCTGCTCTTGCAGAGGACCCTGGTGCAGTTCCCAGCACCCACATGGGTGTCCACAACCATCTATAACTCGAGGTCCAGGGTATGTGGCTCCCTCTCCTGGCCACCATGGGCAGCAGCGAACATACATAACATTCCTAACATTCACGGGCAAAACAAAAGTAAATGCTTTTCCTGAAAAGTCACTTGGACGCCACCAGGACCTTTCTCCTTCACCGTGGCATGCTAATTCTGGCAGCAAGCTCACTAGTGTCTCCTACACTCTGCCTTCCATGAGCCAAGCAGAGCTCTCTGGATGCTACCTCTCACTCATACCAGCCCTGGAAATAAAGGCCACAATTGCTCATATGTTAGATATGAGAAGTGTCTCTTTCAAGGTCACGCTGCCCTGGTTATCTGGCCGCCACACCAAATGACTCCACAGATGGTCTCCATCTCACTTGCCAGGCTGCTGTGACCGCTGAAAAATGATCCTCCTGGAGCGACTGGCACAGTACAGGATCCATTCACAGTCCTTGTTCCTCCCTGCTTCCTCGTGTTACCTGCATAGTTAGCATGCACGCTCCTGCGCGCCCTTCCAAGCCTTTGCTTAAAAAGGTCAACAGGACAGAGCCCTGCGCCTCTTGAACTCTCTCTCTCAAATATTCTCAAACATTAATAGTATATATTACACTCTTGGTATCTTTGGACCAATTAGTTAAATGCAGCATTAGGTGCATAGGGACATCTGGTGGAGAGGTGCTGTGTGTTGGAAAGCCATATCCGGTAGAAAGTCACAACTGATACAATGTTGCAATAGAGGGTCTCAGTGGACTGAGGAGTCGTGTGCATTGAAAAGTCCTCGAAAAGCCAGAGTGTGCAGAGTCCGCGGTAGAGAGTGGTTTGTTGGTAGCAAGGAAAAACAGGCAAATGGCCTTGGAATCCGCCCCTGTCCACCACCTAGAGGGACCTGACTAGGGTAGAGTTTTGAAGGCGATTAACAAAGGAACCTGTCAAACAAGATTAAGAATTGGAATTGAGTTGAAATAGTTGTTGAACTAGCAGAAGAGAAACCAAATTGTGCTTTAGGGGTTTGGGGCTGGAGCAATAGGCCAGTGGTTCTCAACTGCTTTTCTAGAGGTCTTGGGTTTGATGCCCAGCACCCACAACCACCTATAACTCCAATTCCAGGGGATCTGATGCCCTCTCCTGGCCTCTGTGGGCCCAGACAAGCATGTGGTTCACAAATATGCATGCAGGCAAAACACCCATACACATTTTAAAAAATAACTAAATATGTTTTTAAAAGATAATGCTTTGTAAGTTTTAATTTTTTATGTATAATCGAGTAGAAAAGCATAGCTCACCCACTTCCCCAGGCCAAGGCCAAAGTGGGGGCTCTCTGGCCTAGGAAACCACAAATAAGATACCACAAATCACTCCCACTAGCAAGCCTTAATTACAGGTACAGTACCAAGGAGGAAGTATGTGGCCTTTGGAGGGTGACCTGTGTAGTGTGACCCCACTCAGCATCCTGCCTGGAAAGGAACTTTGTGATACAGGCACAGTAGCTAGGAAAAGCAATGTGTATGATAGTACATAGAGTGTGGGCAGGACAGAAGCGGAAGTCAAGGGGAGGAGAGAGAATGGAGGCCTGAGATTGGTTGGTAGGGGAGAGGACTTCAGAGAAGGTAGACTACACCCAGAAAGGGAAATGTGAACTCCTCCAGGACACGGAGGGAATTTCCAATGGACAGGGATGGAAGGTCCCAATAGAGTGATCTTTATGTCTGTGAGGAGTATACATGTTTGTGCATGCATGTACATGTGTATAGAGGCCCAAGGTGACAGGGACAACCCTCCTCGGTCACCCTCAACCTTGGCGTTTGAGCTAGACTCTTGCTGAACCTGGAGGCCACTGACTCAGCTACACCGCTGATCCCTGAGCCCCAGGCACCCCCCCCCCTTGCAGCTACAGGGTAACAGATGCACACCGCCTCACCCAGCATTTCACCTATGAGTGGGAATCTGAACGCAGACCCTCAGCTTGTGTGGAGAGCACACCTACTACAGAGCATTTCCCTAGCTTGAGAACCTTGTTTTGTTGTTTGTTTGAGATAAAGCAGCCCAAGAAATCCTTTTAGAATGCTAACTGAAGCAGAAGCTCTCGTCTCTGCTTCACAGCCTGCAATGGCTCCTGCAGATCAAAGGGGACTCTCTGAAATCTTTGCCTGACAGGTCATCATGACAAGGTCCCTGGAATCTGCCCATCACCTCTCTCAAACTATGCAGTCATGGCCAGGCCGGGCACGGTGACACATACCTTTAATTTTAGCATTCAAGAGGCTGGGGCGAGAGGATTTCGAGTTCCCCATGTACCTTGCATGTATAGTTCAGAGCCAGCCTGGGTTACGTAATGCATTAGGAGGTAGCCTGGACAACACAGTAAGACACCGCCAACATAAAGAAAAGCAATGTTCCACTTTCTTAGCATGCTGTCCCCGCTTTTCTGCCCTGGACTTCTGCTGTCCCTCTCTCCTAGATCACCCTGCCCAGGGGTCTTTGTGTGATCAACTCCACTTCATGTTCAAATATCAGATCACAGAGTGACCATCATCGCCGTCACCACCTCCCCACTGCTGCCACACATCCATTCCGCAACCCCTGTGAGATCTTTAAGTGACCTGTGTGTGTGTGTGTGTGTGTGTGTGTGTGTGTGTGTGTGTGTGTGTGCGTCTGTCTGTCTATCCGAGTACAAAGTGACACTTCTGTATGTGAAAGAAACGAGTAGGGCACAGGACAGACAGGCTGTGAGAAGAGAGGAATGGAAGAACCAGGTGGCTGCCACTTCCCAAATTGCCCCTCTTTACCAGAGCTGCACAACAGACCCTATAAGTCGTGGCTCAAACCTGTAACCTTAGACCTTGGGAGGCTGAGGTTGAGAGTTCAAAGCCATTGTGGGCTACATAATGAGCTTCAGGCCAGCCTGAACTACAGAGTGAGAACGTCTGTCTGTGAAGGGGACAGGGGGAGGAAGGAATGAAAGAAGAGAAAGAAAAAATTCCTGTCCTAGAGCCTAACAAACATGGGGGAAAATGCAGCAGAATGGGGGCGATGGTAACGGATGCTCAGGTTGGCCAGTGAACTCAGCTTCACAGCAAAACATTGAGGATTGGCCATCCAGGTTTCCTGGGCACCCAGCCATGCCCTGCTAGTCACTTGCAAAGTCATCTTGTGCAAAAATCCCAGATGGGACGGAACCCGAACTCACCTTTTACATACCTGCTGGTCACATCCTGGCCCCTATCCTGCCCCCTATCCTGTCCCCTCCTTTACTGTCCAGTCACCTACAGGGTCAGGAGGCCTGGGGGAAGCAAATGAGCACAGCCAGCTCAGCAGGTTCATGCCCTGGGCCTTCCTGTTGTAAAGAAATCCTGGTATGGGGAAAGCGAGTGCTGATTGGAAAGCAGTGGGCTGCTGAATTAGAGGCCTTGCAGCGCCCCCTGCTGGCTGCTGGCTTCTGCCAATCTCTTCCTGTCGCCAGTGGAAACAACAGTGGTGATGTCTTTGCTCCCAGGAACCAAAGGCTGATGTAAACTAGAGAGAAAACCCGGTCATGTGAGATGCTGTAACTGAGAAGCTCAGCATCCCAGAGAGGGCAAGACCGTCTTGGGAGTGGGAGGGGCATCCCAAACCCTAGCAACACACCGTCAGGCCTCCCAAGTGTCCCACCATACCACAAACAGGGCGCCAGGCTTCAAGAAATGACTTCACGCTCTCCGCACCCCACATGCACACAAAGATATGTGCCAGTTTAGCTATTTTTAATAACGGTGGCTATTTGTAGCACAAAGGGGCTCTTGGTTGTGCCAGAAACATCCCTAAATAGCAAGTGTTCTTGGTCTATTCAAGTGTGATTTACATGTGGGGAACTCGAGTTTCCCCCTCCACTGAGACCAGCTGGAAAGGGGGGGAGCAATATGTGGAGTTGGAGGCGGCTGTGAGCCTCCTTGGTTGCTGGGAACCAAACCCAGGTCCTTTGCAAGCACAGCCAGTGCTCATAACCACTGAGGCAGCTCGCCGGCCGCAAGAATCTATTCTTTTGGGTTTTTTTATTCTGTGTGTACGGATGTTTTGTCTGCATGTGTATCTTGTGTACCATGGACGGGCAGTACCCAGAACAGGGAATCTTAATCCCTTGGAACTGGAGTTACAGGTGGTTGTGAGCTGCCATGTGAGTGCTGGGAATTAAGCCTGGGTCCTCCTGTTGTACTGTTAAAAAGCAGCATGAGAGAAAAGCACCGAGTGGCAGAGCTTGGGTGGAAGGGATTTTTTATTGGGGGAAAGTGAATGGGAAAGGGGGAAGGAAGAGGGGAGACAGGGCCTCTGGGGACAGGAGCAGCCACAGAGATGAGAGAGGGGTGGGGGGGGGTAGAAGACAGGAAGAGAAGCAAAGAGAAAGAGAGGACGATGGGAGGTGGGCAGTGTTGTAATTTAAGAAAAGCAGTCCATGAGAGAAAGATAAGATGCCAGGAGACAGGGTTCAAGCAGAAGGGGCTTTTATTATGGAAAGGGGTCATAAAAGGGGGAAAGGGGAGGAGAAAGAGGGGAAGAGAGGAAAAGAGGAGAGAGAGGGGGAAGAGAAAGCACAGAGCAGAGAGAAAAAAGAACGAGAGAGAAGGATGGGAGGTGGGCAGGGCCCTTTTCAAAGGGAATGTAGTGAATGTGCACAGGTGGTGCTCTTAGTGGCTGCAGCTGAAGGTCTATCCTGTCAGAACCCCAAGGGCAGGCCAGTGCAGACACCTGAATACTAACTTCTCTGCAAGCATAGCAAGGGCTCTGACCCACAGAGCCCTCTCTCCAGCCCCAAGCATTCATTCTTGAAGCAGCTGGTCAATGTGGGCCTCCTGGATTAGAGACACACAAATCCACGACGGTAGGCCAAGTACACAGATTCTTCCTAGAGCCCTGCACTCTCATGCACAGATGCGTCTCCTCATGAGAGGCCCTGAGTAGAGGGTCAGCGAGAGGGCTCAGTGAGTAAAGACACTTGCTGCCAGCCCTGACAACCTGAGTTCAATCCCTGAGACTACAGATCAGAATGAGAGAATCAAGTTGTCCTCTGACATCCACACGTGCCACCACCTTGTGCACACGGGCACATGCACATGCACACAGACACATCAAAAAAATGGAGAGATCGTGGAACTCTATCAGAAATAATAAATGGAACTCCATAAACCAGAAACTCCTGTGTGTGGCTAGAGTGAGGTTATGATCCCTGAGAGAATCCTGGTGGATACTAAGGACGTGGCGGGAAACTTCCAGTTACTCCTGGAAGCCTAAAGTCCTTCATTCAGCAAGGACTCTAAGGACACAAACACACCATGCCAGCCACTGCCATGGAAAAGGAACTATGGCCAACATAGACAGATTCTTCGTGTCATGGTGTCCCTATTATCCTAGCATATATCACGGCCTCAGAAGGAAGTAAATGATACCATAACAGAGGGAAGTCGGACGAAAGAAGGACGGTGCAGGAAACAGATACTTCTCAAACAAAATAGCAGATTGCAGCAGGGCCTAGAGCGTGAGGGTCAGGTGGGACAGAACAGAAAACTGAACTAGGAACACCAGGGAGGCCATGAGAGCGTGGGGGCTGGTCCAAAGAAAACAGGTGAGATAGAGGTGAGCCATCACACGTGTCCAGGACTTAGCTGTTGGCTCTTAGCTGACTGGGGAGCTTGGGAAAATCTGGTAAGTTCTGGGCATATGTCTCACCAGACAAGAGCCAGGGAACAATAGAGACGGACCAGGGGCAAAGTAGGGACAGGGTGGCGGTCTTTGTCTTTGTCCCACGATCCCTCTCATTCCCTGCAGCCGATCAACCATCTTCGTGCGTCTCCACACCAATGGGAATCAGGAGCTGCAGTACCAGCCAGGGGACCACCTGGGTGTCTTCCCTGGCAACCACGAGGACCTCGTGAATGCACTCATCGAGCGGCTGGAGGATGCACCGCCTGCCAACCACATGGTGAAGGTGGAGATGCTGGAGGAGAGGAGCACCGCCCTGGGTGAGGTTCCGGGCCCCCCCCTGCAAGAAGGGCTGCGGCTGCGAGGGCCCCGCCCAGTGGGCAGAGCAGCCGAGGGCCCCGCCCAGTGGGCGGAGCACTGTCAGTGAGGGTGTCCTACATCACTGCAGATGATGGATGTGTCATCAGTAGCTTCCTTCCCTTCTTCACTGCTTTCTCTCCCCTCCCTCCCCTTCCTCCTTCTTCCCTTCTTTCCTTTTTCTATGTAGACCAGGCTGACTTCCAACTTTCAGTCCTCCTGCCTCAGCCTCCTAAGTGCTAGGACCACAGACACAACTGCCACACTTGGCTTGAAAATCCTTCAAAGCCGATGGGTCTCTAGGCAGGGGTGGGCTCCAGGCTCCAGCACAGGGAGCTGTGGTGTCCATACCTTACAGCCTGTGACACTGTGACCATCACCATTGCGGGGGAGCTAACTAGGATGGGGAAATGGCATGCCATCTGTCAAAGACTTCCTGCGGATCTCTTGGAAGGAGCCACTAGGAAGAAACACACCCCCATAATGAATCCAACCCCACATAATTCTCTGTGTTAAACCAGAATTTCCACCCTGTCTTGAATTCACAATGAGGTGGGGGATTGTGTGTGGAAGGCACACAGAGGCAGAATAGCCCTCCACCATGGAGGAAGGGTTACAGGACCCCTACAAGATACTGGAATCCATGCATGCCCAAGTCCCTTATAAAAAAGGTGTTGTGTTTACATAAAAAGCTATGCACATTGTCATATTTACATACCACTTATGAGCCTCCTCCTTCATACTTTAAACCCTCACTGGATGGCTTAGTGTGTAATGTAAACACTACATAAAAAAATCAATACGCTATAGTGTTTAGAGATAATGAAGAGAGTGTATACACTTCAGTACGGATGAAGTTTCTCTCTCCATCTCTCCCCCTCTTCCCCTCTCCCCCTCTCTCTCCCTCTCCATCTCTCTCTCCATCTCCATCTCTCCCCCTCTCCCCCTCTCCCCCCTCTCTCTCCATCTCTCCCCCTCTCCCCCCCTCTTCCTCCCATCTCTCCCCCTCTCTCTCCCCCTCTCTCCCTCCCTCCATTGCTTCCATTCCTCTGCCAAACACACTGAATGCAGGAGCCATGGACATGGACAGCCAGGGGTATAGCGTAGCTAGAGCAAGGTGTGAGGCCAGGATGCCTGCCTTCACACCTGAAAGCTGTGTGGCCCTTGACAGACTCCTTAACGTCTCTGTGCTTCCTTTTCCCGCACCTGGATTGGTGAGTGGTGAGCTTTACATGACCCGAGCCTTGTTCCCGTTGTGCCTCCCCAGGTGTCATCAGTAACTGGAAGGATGAACCTCGCCTCCCACCCTGCACCATCTTCCAGGCCTTCAAGTACTACCTAGACATCACCACGCCGCCCACACCCCTGCAGCTGCAACAGTTCGCCTCCCTGGCCACCAGTGAGAAGGAGAAGCAGCGCCTGCTGGTCCTCAGCAAGGTGGGTCCTGGGGGCCCTGCAGTGCCTGCAGTGAATATGCTCTCCCAACTGTTCACAGCAGGTGGCAGTCGCGAGCGGGGGCGTGTCCTAATTTGCATATGACCGCCATATTGACTCCTCCCTTCTGACTCCCGGGCTCGATAAATCTATGGTGACCCCTCCTGAAACTCAGTAGGCCTTGCTATGATAACTTAGCAGTTTCCCTTGTGAGTTTGGAGATCTTGGCAGCATCACCTTAACCCATGCATGGAGGAAAAAGTAGCAGAGATCCTCACAGTGGGTTTACAGACTGGGGTTTGGTTCCTGGTCCAGAGTTGCTACAAAAAAGACTGCTAGAAAAGACTTCTGATGATCAGATGAAACCCACAGCGTTACTACCTGGACACCGTGAAGGTGCCAGCCCAGGCTGCTCTCTGGCCTTGCTCAGTAGGGTACCTAAGGCTGGGGGTGTGGCTCCGTGGGTAGAGAGCTTACCTGTCACACAGGAAGCCCTGGGTTTAACCCCGAGTACCACACGGAGGCGGGAGGATCCTAAGTCCAAGGTCATCTTCAACCACATAGAGTTCAGTGTCAGCCTGGAATGCATGAAACACTGTCAAAAGAAAAAAACAGGGATGGCAATACGGCTAGGTGTGTAAAGGCGCCTGCTCTCCACCTGAGTTCAATTCAGTCCCCGGGGCACACTTGGTGGAAGGAGAACGTACTCCTCAAAGTTGCCCTCAGAACTCCACTCATATGTGTATACACACACTCACATACACACTCACACACCCTCAAACACACACACACACACTCAGGAAAAACATTCAGACTCATAAAATAAATCTGAAATGTAAAAACTAATATAATTTAAATAAAGACACCTACCTACTTGGGTGGACCACGCAACCCAGTGTTTTCAGAAAGGAGCTGTCTCCTTCCAAGGAAGCAAGCCCCCAGCAGAGGCCATTTCTTTTGCTATCCAGGAAGGGGAACTGGGTGGTGAGTAGCAAGGGAGAGTCTCATTAGCTAGTGCATATTATCAAGAATGTGAAAATAAACACAGAAGGCAGTGAGGACTCTGAAGTGGGGGGGCTGGCGACAGATGGCCACGGTAGGATGGGTGGCCGTCACTTTGCATCCTCAGCAGCATTTTATAACTTTTAGAATATGTGTAATTTGGACTCAAAACTTGTGATTAATGGTGGCGGGGGTGAGTGTGACGAGGGAACATTCTGCATAGTATTCTTTGAGAGGGAACTTGATATAAAGTCCATTTCTTCCAGAAAGCACAGTCTCCAAGACAAGCGAGTGGACTGTTGTCTTTGTCAGAAATGCCTGTGAGAGAGGAAATGAGCAGGGAGGTAGAGGGGTCTAGGAAGGAATAGTCCGAGAACTTGCCGCTCTCCAGGAGGACCCAGGTTTGGTTCCCAGCGCCCACACCAGGCAGCTCAGTTATCTGTTAACTCCAGTCCCAGGGGCTTTGGGCCTGGGGACTCTGCTGGCACCAGCACTCAAGTGTACATACTCACATGTAGACACACACACACACACACACACACACACACACACCTGTATATAATGTAAACTAATGAAAACAAATCCTTGAATGGACAGTGTCCCCCACAGGCTCCATTTTGGTGGCACTGTTTGAAAAAAAAAACGTGGAATTTTTACAGGGTGTTGATGGCACACACCGTTAATCCCAGCACTCGGGAGGCAGAGGCATACTGATCTCTGTGAGCTTGAGGCCAGCCTGGTCTACAGAGAGAGTTCCAGGACAGGCTCCAAAGCAATACAGAGAAACCCTGTCTCGAAAAACCAGAGAGAGAGAGAGAGAGAGAGAGAGAGAGAGAGAGAGAGAGAGAGAGAGAGAGAGAGAGAGAGACAGAGAGAGAGAGACAGAGAGAGGGGGGCATAGAACTGTTAATAGTGCCTCCCTAGAAGAAGTGGGTGCTTAGGGGTGAGCCTTGAGGCCGTATAGCCCAGCTCCACACCCTGGTTCATTCTGTTTCACTCCTGTTGATTGTGTGCAGTGCAATGACCACCAGCTCCTGTTCCTGCAGACACTGGTTCACCATGATTAGCTGTATCTTGATTTAAACTGACTGCCTTAGTTCTTTTTCAGGGATTCCCGCAGGAAGAAGTGAGTAATGCAGGCTCCAGCAGCTGGAGGCCATTTCTCACACTTTATGCGCTGTTCTCACAAAGACTGACTTAGTTCCCAGCATCTACAGCAGATGACTCATGACTGCCCGTGATTCCAGCTCCAGGGAATCTGACGCCCTCTTCTGGCCTCTGCAAGTGCACGCACACACACACACACACACACACACACACACACACACACACACACACAAATATTTAAAGTAAATATTTTAAAATGTAAAAACTCACAGGCCACGCAAACGTGGTGGTCAGGGATCGGTGTACTGGCTAAAGGTTGCCTTCCCTGGCTCAGATACAAAGCCTAGTCCTAGCTTCCCAGGACTCTGTGTTTCTGCAGCCTCATCTGTGAAATGGGTTGATGATAAACCACTGCTATGGGTGAGTGTTTATGGCCCCTAGAGTTCTCTCATCAAGACTCAACTCCCTCAGTTAGAGTTGGTGTGTCACTTAGCAAGGGATGACATAGAGGTAGGCGCAGCTGGGGTGCAGCTTGATGGCTGGAAGTAGCAGTAACGGATGCAAGGCTCTGAATTCAGTCACAAGGACTAGTACTGCTGGGGGAATCAGAGAGAGGAGGGAGGGAAAGACAGAAAAGAAGGGAAAAGAAAGGAAGGAGAGAGAGAAAGGAGGAAGGAAGGGAGGAAGGGAGGGAGCGAGGGGCTTTTGCAAGACAATTGAGTCAAGGGTCCTGCCCTCATAGCCCATAGATATTTTTATAAAAAGCCAGGAAATCTGCTTCCCCCTTACGCCACGTGAGGTCATGTCGCTGACACCACCAGGATCTACAAAGTAGATTATACCCAGACACCAAAGGTGCTGGTGCCCAACCTCGAACTTCCAGGATGCGAGTGGTAGATTTCTACTGAACCAATTAACCAGCCTTGGGTATTAGGAAGTAGCTATGGCCACCACTGTGACCAGCTGCACACAAATAGACAATGTAAGGCGAAAGGTCACAGGTGCAGCCATCGTGACTGGGACATGAGGAAGCTGGTCCCATTGCATCTGTAGTCAGGACCCGCCCCCCCCCAGTCAACAGGAAGTGTGCTGGGCTGTAAAACCAGAAGGCCCGCCCCCAATGACTCACTTCCTCCAGCTAGATTCCACCTTCTAAAGATTCTACAACTACGCAAAAACGGCGCTATCAACCGAGCCCCGAGTGTTGAAACACGTGGCTATGGGGGACGTGAACCAAAACCATAGGCCCCACTAGAAATGTGGGGGACCTGGACTCAAGCCCCTCTCTGTCCTCTCCGTTGCCACAGGGGCTGCAGGAATACGAAGAGTGGAAATGGGGCAAGAACCCCACTATGGTGGAGGTGCTGGAGGAGTTCCCGTCCATCCAGATGCCAGCCACGCTGCTGCTCACCCAGCTGTCACTGCTGCAACCTCGTTACTATTCCATCAGCTCCTCTCCGGACATGTACCCGGATGAGGTGCACCTCACCGTGGCCATTGTCTCCTACCACACCCGAGGTGCGCATGCAGGAAAAGTACTAGCTGGGAGATCCCTGCGTCTGCATTTCCCTGAACTGCCTGTGGGTCAGGTCTCAAATTCGTACAGGACACACACAGCCAGCCAAGCCCAGGGAACAGAGTGTGTTCCTACAGCTGAGCTAACCCTGAGTATGGTCAGAAACAGGCACGGTGTGTGTTGGGGCGCGGCACCCAGGCTTCCCCTCGCCCTGTCCACCCTGCCAGGCAGCGCTCACGGCAGCAGCATGCAGGCCTCACTGAGGATAAGTAATAGAAGCACCGCTGTGATATTTTTCCCTTGCGATGAAGGCACTGAAATGCCTAGAAGCTCAGAGACCCGGATGAACAGGTCATTCAGAGCACCATGACCCAGGCCCTCAAACGGGCAGGGGCTGAGTATTTGCATTCAGACGCTGTGCACGGGCCAATCAGCTCACTCTGAGTGTGCTAGCTCCTGTTCCCCCTCAGAGGCAGGGACACTTGGCATTGAGCTGGGAGATCCTCCACTGGGGATGAGGGCTAGGGCGGCGACTGGAAAAGTGAGTCAGTGCATGACCTGACGAGATGACACCTGCTCGTTCCGTTAGATGGGGAAGGACCAATCCACCACGGCGTGTGCTCCTCCTGGCTCAACCGGATACAAGCTGATGATGTAGTTCCCTGCTTCGTGAGAGGGTGAGTGACAGGTGGGGAGGGGTGCATGGCCATCTCCTATGAGTGTGCTGGTGCCCTGCATTGGACATTGGAGTGTATGAAACGCTCTAGATAGACAGCAGGTGAGGCGGGGGTGGCACCAATGACCTACATCAGTTTGAGTTGCTAGGGAGACAGGATGCAGGGTCGCACAGCCAGCTGGTATCTGGGTAGTAAATACTTACAGAAGACTGAGAAAAGATGGTCTTAGCCTTCATGAGCTTTGAAGACTGGTGGGCATCCTACCCTTCAAGATGTAACAGCCCGCAATGTCTTCAGACATCATCAGATGTCCCTGAGGTAAGAGAGAGAGACAGAGAGAGAGAGACAGAGGTGCTCACACACGGAGGCACGGAGGTCACGGCACAACCTCACCGAGTCTGTTCTCCCCTCCCACCTTTACCTGGGTTCCAGGGATCGAACTCAGATCCGCAGGCTCACACGGCAAGTGTCTGACCCGCTGAGCCATCCCAGTGGCACCTCGTTTATATGTTTTTTTCTTTCTGGTTTTCACTCCAGTTTCCCGGAGATTGGGACGTACTAAACATCCCCATCAATAGGAGATTTCCCCATTTGAAAGAGGGTCCCGAGCAGGGACCCTCATACATACACAGCTGCCTCCTCAGCGGACTCTCTGCACTGGCTTGGCCACCACTCTTGTCCCCTGTGGAGGGTGGAATGTTGGTGGCATGGACCACGCACTGTCCTTGTCAGAGTCTCACAGAGTTGGTCTTGAAACGGGAGTCCTAAGTGCTGCCTGACCACTTACATGTGAGCAATCCCGGGCGGCTCCTTCCGACACTGGTGTCTGCCACCGCTGAGTGAGGAACTGATGGCTGACCCAAGGCTGGTTCTCCAGAGTGGGACAGGAAGTTGAAGTCTTGGCCCGGGGCAATGGCCCGGTGGGTAAAGTGCCTGTTTCACGGATGTAAGGATCTGAACCCGGATCCCCAGTACCCACTGAAAAGCCAGGCAGGGTAACTCATGTCTGCCATCCCAGTGTTGGCTTGGGGAGGCAGAGACAGCTGGGCTCACAGAGCTTAGTGGCAGCTAGCCACTGAGTCAGGGAGCTCCGGGTTCCGTGGAAAAACCTGGCTCAAAAGATAGAGGCGGGGTGGTGGTGGTGCACACCTTTAATCCCAGCACCCGGGGAGATAGAGGCAGGCAGATCTGAGTTTAAGAACAGCCTGGTCTATAGAGTGAGTTCCAGGACAACTGGGGTTGTTACACAGAGAAACCCTACCTCAAAAATCCAATAAATAAATAAATAAATAAATAAATAAATAAATAAATAAATAAATGAGGGAGGGAGAACAAAGTGAAAAATGATAGATGTTGACCTTGATCTCCTCCGCATATACACACAAACATGCGTGCATATATGCATGCTCTCTCTCTCTCTCTCTCTCTCTCTCTCTCTCACACACACACACACACACACAGTAAACTTAAAATTCAACCTGGGGTGATTTCCTCCCTCTGTCTACCACCCTGGGGACATTTGATGATGTGCAGAGACATTATTTGTTGTCATGACTCCAGAGTTACTCCTGACATCAAGGAGCCCAGGATGGCACTTGAACTCCCACGATGTATACAGTAACTCCCAACACAGGGTCCCCATCCCCAAAGCCAGGACACAGAGCACATCCCTGTAAGCTCAGGCTTATTGTCCATAGGACTTAGCCTGGCGACAAGTAGTGGGGAATGGGAAGAGCCAGACTCCTGCACACTTGCTTCTAACTCGCTCTGTGACTTCTCGCTCTAAGGGGGCTCGTGGTCCCACTCGGGAACTGTCAGTCTCTCTAAGATGGCTGCCTGGGCTGCCATGGGCTCCAACAGTGGATCTTCTGTTTGTTCTGTCCAGTGCCCCTAGCTTCCACCTGCCTCGAAACCCCCAGGTTCCTTGCATCCTGGTTGGCCCAGGCACCGGCATTGCACCCTTCCGAAGCTTCTGGCAACAGCGACAATTTGACATCCAACACAAAGGTACCTAGGGTCCAGGAGCCACTGACTCTGACCCAGAGGAAGATGGAGGCCCCTGCTCCATCCACCTCACTGCCTGGGAAGGGGAGAGGAGGGGTGCTGATGTGACCACAGGTGCAGTCTGAACAGCCCACCCTGCTACACGGCCTGTCCCCGGGGCCTGAAATCTCATCATCAAAGGGCATTTCTTTGACCTGAGTTGGTCCTAAATATGCCACCTAGGATGGCCAGGCATCCTTGTCAGATGGGTTTGTGCGTGTGACTGCCCAGTGAACCAACACAAGAACAGGCCTTGCTGTGTGAGGTGAAGTTCAGGTTTGGAAAAAAGAGAGAAGAGATCCCCAGGAGCAGACTCATCAGAGAAGGGGTCCAGCAGTATAAGACAGAAGGACACTACAAATACAAATTTAAAACCTAGGCAGGCTATGCTAGCACTGCCTTTAACCCCAGGACTCGAAGCAAATGGATCTCTGTGAGTTTCAGGCCAGCCTGGTCTACATAGTTCCCAGCCAAGAAGGATTAATTGGAAGGAAGGAAGGAAGGAAGGAAGGAAGGAAGGAAGGAAGGAAGGAAGGAAGGAGGAGGAGGGAGGGAGGGAGGGAGGGAGGGAGGGAGGGAGGAGGAGGGAGGGAAGGAAGGAAGGAAGGAAGGAAGGAAGGCTGGAAGGCTCCATACACAGCTGTGTTTCAGACAGAACAGTGACCTAGGAGGTGCTTGGTGTTATTACCATTGCCCCACACACTGGGTCCTAAAGCTGTTTGCTCAACTGCACATCAGACAATTGAAGAATATTACAGAATCTATATTGAACATCTGTAGACTTTCCCCCTTAAACAGTGTGATATAACAATTATTTTAAAGAGTTTACATTGCATCAATTGTTGTAAGTAGAGAGGTCGTGGAAGATATGAAGGAAGACAGGTAGGGGTTCTAGAAAATGCTGTGCTATTTTACACAAAGAACTGGGCCATTGCCAGTTTTCATACCCCAGCGAACCCGGGAATTATCCTTTCCCTCGCATCCTGAGAGATAGCTTGTGCTTCCATTTTCACATGGGGAAACTGAGGCTCTGACCTGGGCCATCAGGCTCCAGTCTGGACCCAACATTTCCAATAGCAGGCTGCTAAGGGGTCAGGGATGGGCGTGTGGATGGAGCAAATCCAGGAAAGGAATGTCCCCTGTGCCCCACAGGCTGTGCTCATCTGTGTGCATGGGTGGAAATGCGTGGGTGGGAATGCGTGGGTGCAAATGCGTGGGTGGAAATGTGTGGCTGCACCTGTGTGTTTAACCGCCTGCCCAGTGTATGTGAGCTCCTCTGCATGTCACACCTGAGGTCCTGGCCCCCAGTCCCTGTAGCTCAACCACTGCCTACTTGGGCGTCAAAGCCCTCTGTGATACGGGGTCTTCCTGGTCCCCAGGAATGAATCCCTGCCCTATGGTCCTGGTCTTCGGGTGTCGACAATCCAAGATAGATCATATCTACAGAGAGGAGACCCTGCAGGCCAAGAACAAGGGTGTCTTCAGAGAGCTGTATACTGCCTATTCCCGGGAACCTGACAGGCCAAAGGTAACCTGACCCGTACCGGGCCACACTCAGTGGGTATGCATGAGTGTGCTTGTGCATGTCAACACACACACACACACACACACAGACACACGCACGCATGCATGCATGCACACACACACACACACAGACACAGGCACGCACACACACGCATGCATGCACACACACACAGACACACACACACACACACACACACACACAAAACCCAGTGTTGTCCAGTTTTTATTTCCCACTTAAAACAATCTAGAATTCCCCAGGGAGCAGGACTCAATCAGAAGGCCTGGATGGGGCCGGGACCATTGAAAATATTTAACCCCTGCATTATGCAATCTCACTATGTAGCCCAGGCTGGCCTAGAACTCACTCTTTAGCCCAACCTAACCTAGAATTTGTAATCCTCCTTGTCTCTACCTCCTGAATGCTGGGATTAGAGGTGGGTTGTATACTTTAACATGGTACATTCTATGCTGTGTATATTTTTTTCAACAATAGAACAACTTCTTAAATAGGGACTAGCTGGGTATAGGAGCCCACACCTATAATCCAAGCACTTAGGAGGCAGAGGCAAGAAAAATTATGAGTTCAAGACCAGCCTGAGCTATACAATAAGACTACATTCAAAAAAATTAATAAGTTAAAATTAAAAGGAGAAGCCCAAAATATATTTATTTTACAGCCCACAAGAGACAGTACCAGTCAGAAGAAACAAAAGGCCACGGGACTGCTGGGTTAGGGAC